>CAJVPP010000032.1:0-59600 GCA_910592005.1 Funneliformis mosseae | reverse complement strand
ATTTATTTCTTGTTAACTAAATAAACTCTCTAATAAACAGCATATCAAGTTGATTAGATTTAAGTCATAGCTATTGCCTCCCTGACTTCAAATCATAATTAACTTATTCGACAGAAAGAGTAACGTTAACAATATGTAAAAGATTATTTTTATTTTTTATCTTTGAAATATCATTAATGTTCTTTTGCTTTTTTTCTTGTAAGTTTTTTTTATTTTTCTTTGTCTTTAAAATGCTATTAATATTCCTATTGCTTTTTTTCTTTAGAAGACATCTTCTTAGATCTGGATTTTGGTTTAGACTATAAAAGTAAGTTAATACAGAAATTGTTTTTATTTTTTTTTAAACATTAACATTTCTTTTGCTTATTTTCTTTAGAAGATGTTACCTGAATCTGGATTTTGACTTAGGCTATAAAAAGTAAATTGAGAGGGTATTTTTTCATTTTTCATTTATTTTCTTTAAAAATAATTTATATTTCTTTTTTTTTTTTCTTTGAAATATTTTTTTTTATCTGGATTTTAGCTTAAATTTTAGGAAGAAAAGTTTTATTTATTTATTTTTTATTTAGAACTTTTGTTTCTTTTTTAAAAATAGAAATCTTTAAAATTATAAATTTGGGTTTACAATAAGTTTTATAATATTTTAATAAAATAACAATTTATTTATAATAAATTATACAAATAATTAATTTAAAATATAAATAATTATTTATAAATACTTTTAACTTTAATTGTATTTTTTTTTAAAAACATTATTTTGCTGAAAATAAATTTTCTGCATTAAAAAATAACCTTTCTGATGGTATTGATATTATTAAAATAACTAAATGAATTTTTGCCATTTTAGCAAAAATTAAATACTTATTTTTATTATTTAACTACTAATTAAATAGATATTGATTAAAAGAATCTTATTTTTTTTAAATATTCTTCAACTTCATCAAATACTTTTGGTTAATTTTATTCAAATATTAAAAAAGCCTAAGTTTATAAATTGGATTTAAGATTATTGATGATTCAGATGAAGTTAGAGATTAAGATTGAAATTCATTAGAAGTTGGTAAATAATTTTCTTATATTCTTCTATTTTTTATGTAAAATTTCTTTTTCTTCTGTTTTATTATTCATAGATTTGATTTTAAAATCAAGTATTATTAATATTAAGTAATCTTCAGATAAAACTTTCTAATAAAAACATATAGCATTAAAAGATCTTTTTTTACTTTATCTAAAAAATCTTTAGTTTTAATAGTTTATCTAAATTAAATTTATTTTTTTTTTGTTTAATTATTATTATTTTCAATAATATTATTTTCTAATATTTCAACTTCTTCTATCATAATAAATATATTAGCAGTATTTTCAATTTCTTGATATATTTCTAGTATATTAAAAACTGTTACAAGTAATGTAAGTAATGTAAGTAATATAGATAATATAGATGATATAGGTAATATAAATAATATAAGTGATGTAGATATAGATGAACTAAATAAATTAAATAATGGTAAAAGTAATAAATATTTAATTTGTTTAATTATTAGATTCATAATACTATATGTAATATATTTTTCTTTACCTAGATAATCAGTTGCTTCTTTAAATAGATCAATTATTATAACTAATTTTTGTAAAAATTCCTATTTATCAAAACTTAATATGATTTTTTCAAGTTGTTTTTCATTATTTACTAATTTTACAATTAGCATTTAAATATAACCTTTGATTTAATTAATCTATTTTAAGCATAATAACTTGAATTCCATCTGGTTGAAATATTTATAATCACTTGAAAGAAATATCCATTAGTTTTACTAGCATTCTAAATATTATAAAAATAATTTAATAATTAATAAATATAAATTATAAAATTAAAATCTTTATCACATTAATTTTATTTTATGATTTTTTTTTTGAATTTTTGACTTTGTTTTAGTCTTAAAAAAAATCAATCAGTTTTTTGTTCTTAAAACTAATAGTTTAATAGAATTTATACTTTTCTTATTACTAATTATAATGTATGTTGAAACTGGCAAAAATTGATGAACCTGTCAAATATGACATATATGCCAAATCTGCCAAATCCGCCATGTCTGCCAAATAAAACATACATAATATTTATTATTTTCTATTATTTATATTTTTATTATCATTTATATTATATTTAACATACTTAGCATATCTGTTAGCTCTGTTATTATTGTCAGTAGTATCATATTTATCATAGATTTTCTTAATTGTAATTTTCCTATATAAAGGATATAAAAATGCCTTGGAAAAAGGACAGATTCTAACAAGTTCTCAATATTGTTTTAATATACATTTAATAATAATAATAAACACCTTTAACATTTGCAAACATAAAACATAATTTATTTCTTGTTAACTAAATAAACTCTCTAATAAACAGCATATCAAGTTGATTAGATTTAAGTCATAGCTATTGCCTCCCTGACTTCAAATCATAGTTAACTTATTCAACGAAAAGAGTAATGTTAATAATATGCAACAATTAATTATCACTTTATATTTGAAGCAATTTCATTCATTTATTTTATTACTTTTTTCATATTTGCCTTATTATTAATTACTATTATATTTGTTATACTTCTTAAACCCTATTCATTTAAATAACAAATAATGTATCAGATATATTTTATATATTATAAGAATATCTAATACTGTATATTTATTTATAAGAATAATTTTATAAATAATAAAATTTTTATCTAAGAAAGTATAAGTAATACTTAAAAATCTCATTTTATTCCTATTAGTCTATATATCAGTAATTAAACTAACTAAAAATGAATTATTTTCAATAAAATTTTGAATTAAGAAAAGTGTATAATTATAAGCATTTTGGATGGTTTGTTTAATTAATTTAATATTTAAAATATCAAATGCTAGATCAAGTTCTTTTATAAATTTTTGAAAAGATTCTGATTGTGTAATATTTAAAGGTTGATTATTAAAAATTATTCAACTAATTAATAAATTACAAAGTTTAATTTGATGAGATTTCTTATGTGATATAACTTCTAACTCATAAGATTCTTAAAGCTAAACATATATTAATTAATTAATTAATATTAAATTATTAAATTTAAATAAATAAATTATTATTTATTTAATTTATTTTTTATTACATAATTTTGCTTAATTGTTTTTTTTAGTTATTTAATACTTATTACTTAAATGATCTATTAAGATTTCTATTAAACTTTCATGCTGATATTATTTACTATATATTTCACTTATGATAACCTTTACTTGATATATAGCAATTCCATCATTAAATACAGACCAATCTCATATTCAACTTCTTTTTTGTGACTCTTTTTTTTGAATTTTACTTGAATTATTTTGATTATTTTTAATAGAATTTGAATTTATGTTTATAAATTTAAAAATCAAAAAATTAAGTATGTATAATAAATATTTATGAAATAACTAATCATTTTAAAGTTAGATAAAACAAAAACTTTATATAAAAATTTTATAAAATATCTTAATTAAGTTACTATTATTTGTTTTACAAAAACGGATCTATCTTTTTTTAATTAGCCAATTAAAGTTTGTGTAAATTTTATGTCTATAAAGAAAAAATCAAAGAAATATTTATAGTATCATTTTTAAATTTTAAAAAAGTGAAATTTATCTATTTCTTTTATAAATTCAAATTAAAATCATAGTTCAGAAAGATATTTTCTAAAAAAAAAGAAGCAAAAGAAACATTAATAGTATTTTAAAGATAAAGAAACAAAAACAATCCTTTATACTACCTTACTTTTATAACCTAAGCTGAAATTCAGATTCAGAAAGGTGTCCTTTATAAAAAAAAAGCAAAAGAAATGTTAATAACATTTTAAAGACAAAGAAAAATAAAAACTTATAAGAAAAGAAGCAAAAAAAATGTTAATAGCATTCTAAAGATAAAGAAATAAAAACAATCTTCTACACTACCTTACTTTCATAATTTAAGTTGAAATCTAGATCTAGAAAGATGTTCTCTAAAAAAGAAACAAAAAAACGTTAATAATATTTCAAAGATAAAGAAATAAAAACAATCTCTCATATTACCTTACCTTTATAATTCAAATCAAAATTCAGATCTAAGAAGATATTCCTTAAAGAAAAGAAGCAAAAGAAATATTAATAGTATTCTAGAGATAAAGAAATAAAAATAATCTCCTATATCACCTTACCTTCATAATTCAAGTTGAAATTTAGGTCTAGAAAGGTATTCTCTAAAGAAAAAAAGCAAAAGAAATATTAATAACATTTTAAAGATAAAGAAAAATAAAAACTCACAAAAAAAGAAATAAAAGAATATTAATAGCATTCCAAAGATAAAGAAACAAAACAATCCTACACACTACCTTACCTCATAGTCTAAGCTAAAATCTAGGTTCAAAAAGATGTCTCCTAAAGAAAAAAAGCAAAAGGAACATTAATAGCATTTTAAAAATAATGAAAAACAAAAAATCTCACAAAAAAAGAAGCAAAAGGAATGTTAATAGCATTTTAAAGATAAAAAAACAAAAACAATTCTCATATTATCTTATCTTTATAGCTAAAGTTAAAATCCAGATTCAGAAAGGCATTTTCTAAAAAAAGCAAAAAAAAACATTAATAGCGTACCAAAAAATAAAAAAGAGACAAAAACAATTTTTCATATTACTTACCTTAATAGATTAAGCTGAAATCTAAATTTAAAAAGGTATTTTCTAAAGAAAAGAAGTAAAAGAAATATTAATAGTATTCCAAAGTCAAAGAAAAGCAAAAAAAACTTATAAGAAAAAAAGTAAAAAGAATATTAATAGTATTTTAAGATAAATAAATTAAAACAATTTACCACACTATCTTACTTTATAGTCCAAGCTGAAATCCAGATTTAAGAAGCGTCTTTTAAAGAAAAAAAATAAAAGAAACATTAATAATATTTCAAAGACAAAGAAAAACAAAAATACCTACAAGAAAAAAAGCAAAAGAAATATTATTGGCATTTTAAAGACAAAAAAGATCAAAAATAATCCTTCACATTAACTTACCTTTATAACCTAAGCTGAAATCCAGTTCAGGAAGAGATTCCTCTAAAGAAAAAAAATAAAGAAATATTAATGATATTTTCAATAATAAAAAAAAATAAAATATCAACTTAACATTATAGCCCAATAATAATTCAGGTTTAAAAAGACATTTTTTAAAGAAAGAAATAAATAAAGTTAATAATATTTTTAAAATAAAAAAAGGAAGAATTTTGCACTTACCATTTAAATTTAAACCATTTAAATCAAAATTTTAATCATTTCAAAATACAATATCTAGAAGGAAAAAGAAAGAGGGAAAAAAAGAGAGAAAAAGAATGAGTGAATGAGTAAATGAGTAAATGAGTGAGTATATAATATATAGATTTAATATTATTGTAAAAAAAATTAAATAAAAAATAAATAAAAAATTTATGCTTACCTAAATCTAATTGATCAGATTTTCAGTGAATTATTCATTCAATTTATTTATCAGATATCTAATAATCCATTTGGTCAATCTAATGATATAAATAGATTAATCTGAATTTGGTCAAATTTTAAATAAATGATTGGATATCCAGATTGATCAGATTCAAAATACACCTCTAGTATAAATATCAAATCTTATATAATAAATAAGAAATTAATAATTAAATGGTATTGTTAATATGCAATCCTGTCAAATTGTGACTGTTAAACAAGATATTTAAGTGGTGATTCTTTTAAAGTTTACATAGTAATCTAATAGTTGTCTCAGTAAATTAATGATTCTTTTATATACTATAGAGTATATTTATACCTCAGTTGGTTAAGTTTAAGTTGATTAAGTTTTTTTATATATTAAAAAATATATTTATATCTCAATTGGTTAGGTTCTATTATATTTTGAAAAATATATTTAAACCTATAATGAATGTATGATTTATTACTATATACTACCTAGTATATTTAATACATTATTGAGTATATTTCTATATGTTAAGTTAAAAATAAATGTAAATTATGTTACTAATATAAAGTATCATAAAACATCTTAAGTAAATTAAATAAAGATTTATTGATACAGTAGTGATTATAAGTATCTGACCACCTGAAATTGTCTAAAATTATTATATAACTACCTCTTAAATTTTCCAAAAATATAATATAATATAATACATGATCACCTGTAAATTTATAAGTATCAATAATACAAAAAAAATTTAGATGATTATCAAACTTTCGCTTGAAAAATGAAACTTTCTTTAAAAAAATGATATAAAATTATCTTTTTATGTGAGCATCCAGCTGGTTCAAAATTTAGTTTTAGATTTATTGCTAAACAGGTACATTGTAGTAAGTCTACAGCTATTTATTAGGTTAAAAGATATCATAAAAATTGGGACCTAAATACTTCAGAAAGACCAAGATAGCCTTGTGTAATATTTGCAAAATAAGATGACAAGATTGTAAAGATAGCAGAAAAAGAACATAATATAACAGCCATTTAAATACAAGAAAAAATAAAAGAAAGAGGTATTAGGCTTAGTGTTAAAACAATAAAGTGACATCTTTGTAAGTCTAAAGGAAAGTTTAATAATGAAATTTTTAAACCTTTACTTAAAGAAAATCATCGAAAGAAAAGGTTGCAATAGGCAAAAAAACATAAGAATTTTGATTAGAATTAAGTTATTTTTACAGATAAGAGTACATTTTAATTATAAAAGATTTAGTAGTTTCTTGGTAGAAAAAAATGTTTCGTTCTGTTAAGCATCTACCAAAAGTTCATATTTAGAGATATTTTTCTGCTTTTGGATTTTGTAAGCTATTTTGCTTTTAGAGAAAACTTAATGCTGAATTTATATGTATTATTTATGAGTAGGGTCTTTCTGGCTTCCACCTCTAACTTTTTGGTAAAGGTAACATAGATTGGATCTTGCAAGAAGATAATGATTTAAAGTATTAATCGAAAATTGTGAAAAAATAGAAGGAAGAAAATAGCATTGAGGTACTTTTTTGGTCATCAATGTCTCTAAATCAAAACCCTATAGAAAACGTTTGGAGATTAATAAAAATTCATATACAAAAAAAAATTCAATCAATTAAAAGGTTAAAGAGAGAACTTACAAAAGAATAGAACCAAATATCACCTGTATTTGCTGCGAATTTTATAGCTAGCATAAAAAGACATATAGCTGTATTTATAGTATCAAATAGTGATTATACAATATATTAATTTTAGTTAGTTGATTATGTATTTTTTAAATAAAAAAAATTTTGAATTTACTTATTTGTAGTTAGAGTTAGAGGTGGTTGGATACTTATGACCGCTACTGTAAATAAATAAACTAAAAGTTAAAAATACTAAAATAAAAAAATACAAAAGAAGAATTAATTATAAAAATAGAAAGGAATAGCCTTGCACTACTTTACAAAAAGGAGTAGCATATAGTTATCGCTGAACTGATCAGATTGCATCTAGCAATTGATAGTTACATTTTTGTCAAGAATTTAGTCTTCTTATATACTTTTTAATATAAATCTAATATATCATATATGTTAGGTATTATTATCTTACAATATTAATGACTGAAAATTAGTATTAACGCAAGATTAACAAAGGGATTTAGCTTTTATTAAATACTTTTTAGGAAGAGCTCTGGAGGATTTACAAATAATTATTACTTTAAACAATAAGGTATGTTTAGAATAAACTTTAGGATTTTATTAAGGAATAAAGAATTCAGTACAATTATATTTATTAGCATATAATTATTATTAGTATTTATCTTGTTGGTGATAAAAACTAATTGAATTCCAATTGTTTACAAACTATTATCTTTTGTTATCTATTACTATTTATCGCTACTCAAAGTTGTCTCAAAGTTGTTTGCCTTAACCAAGTCTTAAAGCTATCCTATTTATACTAAATTTGTTAATATAAATAAATAAAATACTAATTGATTATAAATAATAAATGATTAATAATACAAAAATGATTAATAATATAATGGAATTTTCCGGTGACTTCTGGGTTTTTTGTGTAACTTTATTTAATTCATTTCTCTCATCTTCACCGTCTTCATCGTTTAATATAGCACAGTCAATATACCTTTTTGGTCACGTGTGTCACATAATCTTTTGGATTAATATCTTCCTATAACAGTATATCTGATATATCAAATATATAAGATATGTTAAATATATTAAATATATCAAATATGTTTGACATGTTTGATATTTTGATGTGCACTTTCTTGTATTACATAAATATATAAATTAAATACATCTATTAAGTTGATCATATTAATTGTATTATTTATGTAACTATTTATAATGTATTATATAGATTAATTATGTTACGATAGTCCTGTTATAGTATAATTTATTATTTAATTTTATTTGAAACTAATATTTGAATTAATTATGTAATAGAATAATATACAAAAAAATGGAATTATAATAATTAAATAATAATTAAAAAGGAAAATGATATAAAATACTTAATATTTATAATTTAATACATGATACAGCATGATACAGTCAACTTTTTCTAAATGCATTCTCTTAAAATCATAAAGAAAATTTTAAAAAATATGTATTTAAAGAGGATGTACATTAAAGAGAAAATTTCTATATGAATTTTATATACTTAAAACTGAACAAGAGTGTACATTTAAAAATAAAATATATAGTATATACAATTAGAGAGAATGTATTTAAAGAGAGTTAATTGTATATATTTGATGATAATAATAATACATGACATATAAATAATGATAATAATATTACATGATATATAATTGATGATGATAACAATATATGATATATAATTAATGATGACAATAACATATGATATATAATTAATGACGATGATAAAATAATCAAATAGAAGGTCTAATACCTAATTATAAAAAAAATTATAAGGAAAATGAGATCACTAAGTAAATAAAACAATTAGGGAATAAAAAGAGAAAATAATTATTAAAAAGCTACATTAATTTGAAAAAAAATAAGAAATATAAAATGAAAATGAGAATTATTTAAAGATAAAACTAAGAGAAATTATATAGAAATAGAATTAGAAAAGTAATATAAGAAATAATAATGAAGATTAATTCTTAGACAAAAAAAAATTAATTTGTAAAACAAATCCTCTTAATATTGAATAGTAGAAATATATTAAGCAAGTACAGCTCTTATTGAAACTATCAAACTTACAAAATATCAAATATTTGTAAAATACAGGTTTTAATGATTATAACATACATTATTATTATATATTAGTTTGTAATATTATTTTTTACTAAAAAAAATTATAAAAATAATAAAAAAAGCAATAGAAAAACCTTAATCAATTGTATTATATTATACTAATTTAACAAAACTATGAACTGTACTTATACTAAGATTTTCAAATATAATTTTTCATGTTATTCTTAAATTTTATTTCTAATAATTGTATACATGTTTACTTTTAAAATAGATTTTATTAAATAAAAAAATATTTCTCAATCCTCATTAAATATATATACTTTTGATATCTAATATTTCTTTTAAAAAGCTAAAATTCTATAATTAAAAACAAAAATATTCTTATAAATACAATATAAATATCAGATTTAATAAATGATCTAAAATATATAATAAACTAAAAAAGTAACTAACTTATCCTATATTATTTAAAATAAAAATATATTGAGTAAAATTTTTTTAAATTCTATCAGATTTCAAATACTTTTTGCCAAATAGTCTTTAAAAAAAACATAATAAAATTGTTTAGAAATGTATTATAAAACTAATTTTAAAACAAATTAAAATACTATTTATAATAATATTTTTTAATGATAATGTAGATAAAAGAAAAAGTAAATGCATAAGAGATGTATAATGAATTTATATACTAAGTAAACTAAGGTAAATTAGTAAACAAAATATTTTAAAAACTTTTATTATTCATAATTAAATTATTAGAATAGTAGCTTTATTCAAAATATATAAGTTAGAATATATATTAAAAGAGATTAAAGTTTCTAAAAATGTATAAATAGAATTTATATTATATAATTTATATTTTGTAATAAAGTATATATAAAATAATAATATTATAATATAATAAAATTTATATAACATAAAAGTTTATAATTTATAATGAAAGAAGGATTTTTTTATTATTTTACTTTATACATAATTATAAAGATTATCCAAAAGTTAAATTTTCTTTTAATTATATAATAAATATTTCATTTATTTTATATAATTTTTTATCTTTTCTACAAGTGTACATAAATTATTTATATATTCTTAATAATTTTTTATTTATCACTTTAAATATATTATTATTAAATACAATAAATTAATATATAGATCATCTCAAAATTGATATAATCTTTAATATTAATTATAATTAAATCAATAATTAATAAACAAATTTAATAATACTTTTTATGTATTAATTTTTTTTTATAAAATAATAATTATAAGAGATGTATCTAATAAATTTGTTGAAAGAAATAATAATGATAGATTAATTCAAATAATTTTATAATATACAGTAATTATAAAATAACTAATATTTATATATAATTTTTATTTATTTTATTTTGATGTATTTTAATTTTATAATATTAATAAAATTACTAATAATATCATATAAAATAAAAGTAAATTAAAATAATAATTATATATATTTTTGACTTTTATTATTAATAAAATAATTTGAATTATATGTATAATCTTGAGCCTATGACTTGTTAGAAATATCTAATAATTTTTTTTAATATTAATTTTATTAGTAAAAATCAAATATTTTGACTAGAACTATCTTTACATCTATTTAAATTTATAATTATATACTTTTTATTTAAAATTGAATCAACTATTTAAGAAATCTTTCTTAAAATTATTACATTATATATTTATAGTATCTTAAATTAATTTTAATTTAAACTTTTTTTCTTATAATTTAGCTAAATAGAATAATATTTTTTTTAAATCTAATGGATGGTAAAATGTCTTATATAAGTATAAGATTAGAATTTAAATTATACTAATTGAATATCATATTTTAAGAAAAACTGTTTATTTTTGTTATAAAGAAAATTTATTTATTATTAAATGGATTTACTTTGATAGCATCTTTTAAAATAGTTTTAAATCTTTATAGAAATATGATGTATTTTAAAATAACATATTTTTCATTTATTATTTTTAATTAGTTAACTTTATATAATTTACATAAGATCTCATATAATTTAAACTATCTAAAAAAAAATTAATAAAATAAAATACTATCATCTTATCTTTATTCTTATTAACTATAACCATAATTTTCATATATAATCAACTTTCTATAAATGCATTCCCTTAGAACTAGATATAAAAGTATATTTAAAGAGAGAATGCATTTATAAAATATATATAAACTAGCAATTTTATCTAGACGATACCTTAGGGTTACTTCATAATGAAAAAAAATAAAGTTTTAACAAATTCTAAGATACGTTAGGTTTTATTTAATTAGGTTGAAATGAAAATTAGAATTGATTTGGATTGAAATTAGAGTTGATTTGTATTAAAATCAAATTAAAATGCAAAGATATGATTAAATTGGATTTAATTAAATTTGTATTTATTAAGTTAGAATTAGATTAAAGTAAATTAAATTAAATTCAAATTATATTTATATTATGTTAAGATATAATTTGTATTATAATCTGGTTATGATTTGATTATAATTAAATTAGAAGTATTTTAAGACTTTATAGGTAACTTCATATTTTTATATAATAATGGACAATTTTTTTCATCTTTTAGATAAACAAATCTTGGAATCACTAGAAAATTAATTCAAAATCTGCTTATAAATACTTTTTTCAAAATTGACTTTAAATCTATTTAATTTCTTATCAATTTTCAAAATTATTTCAGCTTGCAGTAATCTAATTTGATAAATAATAGATTATTTTAAAAGTCACTTAAGGTTGTATCTAATTATCTTAAATTTGTATATCTATGATTTTTAGATCATATGATTACTTCATTTCAAAAATTTTAAGAATTTGTAATTTAAATAATTGATTTTGAATACTTATAGGTAACCCTATTTTCTTACATATTAACAGATAATTTTTTAGATTTTCAGATAGTGAATTTAGTATTTAGTATTATTACTTTTTGAATAGCTTCTTTTACTTCAGTTTCAGTATTCATACTTGCTTGAATTTATTTCGTGATGAATCTCAAAATAATTGCTTTTAATTATTCTCAAATATTTCTAGATCATATGATTGGATCAGAATGTATTTGAGTTTGTTTAAAATCTCAGAATCAACTAAAGCTATTTGTTAAATTTAGTATGAAGTGGAATAGTAAATATCATGATATTTGTGTTCAAAGTTCATTACAGTAAATTGTTTTTTTATTTTTTACCAATTCTCAAAGCTATTTTATTTTCTTACATATTAAATACAATTTTCTCACTTTCTTTAGATTCTTAAATGGTGAATTTAGTGTTTGGTATCAGTATTTTTCTAACTGTTCCTTTTGCTTCAATTCTGATATTTACACTTACTTGAGATTCTTCTGTGATGAATCTCAAAATAATTGTTTCAGTTATTATTAAATATCTCAGGATTGAGTGATTAGATTTTAACGGTTTTAGTTTTATTTAAAAGAGCTAATCTATATGTCAAGTTTGAAGGTAATGGATTGGTGAATGTCGAGTTATTTGCATTTAAATTTCGTTATAGCATATTATAATTTTGCTTTTTTTTTTTTTCTATTATTCCTCCTTCTAGTTTTTTTATTTAATAATTATTTTTTTATTTTTTTTTAATTTAAAAAATTTTTTTAATTATTTTATTTTCTTTTTTTCCCCTTTTTTTTTCCTTTTCGGTTTTTTCTTTTTTTTAAAATTATTTATAATTATTATTTTTTTTTTATTTTTTTTATTTTTATATATATTATTTTTTATACCCCAATGGCATTTTTTATTATTTATTTTCTATTTTTTTTTAAATTCTCATGGTATTTTTTTAAAATTCCTCTTATTGGTAATTTTTTTTATTATTTTATTTTTTTTTATTTTGTTTATATATTTTTTTCATTCTTTGGTGGTTTTTTTGATACTTTTCATTGATAGTTTGTTAGTAGTTTATTAAAGATTTATTAGTACTTTTATTAGTGATTTTTCAGTGGTTTTGTCCTTTTATTAGTAGTTTTTTTGATCCTTTCATTCATAATTCTTTGGTGATTTCATCCTTTTGTTAGTAATTCTTTGATAATACTTTAATGATTCTTTAATGATTTGTTAATACTTTCGTTGATATTTTTTAGTGATTTTGTCCTTTTATTAGTGATTCTTTGATCCTTTAGTTCATGATTTTATCCTTTTTTTAATAGTTCTTTAATGGTACTTTGGTGATTCTTTAGTGATTCTTTAGTGGTTCTTTAATGGTTCTTTGATATTTTCATTGATAATTTTTTAATGGTTTTATACCTTTGTAAATAGTTCTTTAATTTTTTCTTTAGTAATTCTTTGGTACTTTTTTTGGTAGTTTTTCAGTACTTTTGTTGGTAATCTATTTAGTCCTTTCATTGGTAATTCTTTGGTCCTTTTATTGATGGTTCTTTGGTACTTTTATTAGTAGTTTTTTGGTATTTTTATTGGTAATTCTTTGGTTCTTTCATTAATGATTCTTTAATAGTTTCATCCTTTCATTAGTGATTCTTTAATTCTTTCATTAGTACTTTTATTAGTGGTTCTTTAGTCTTTTCATTAGTGATTTTTTAATCATTTCATTAGTGATTTATTGATAGTTTTTTAATACTTTCATTAGTACTTTTATTGGTAGTTCTTTAATATTTTCATTAGTAGTTTTTTGATCCTTTCATTGGTAGTTCTTTATTTTTTTACTTCTTTAAGTTCTTTGCTTCTTTATTCTTTGTTTCTTTAATACTTTTGTTCTTAGATTCTTGTTTCTTTACTTCTTTGTTTCTTTGCTTCTTTGCTTCTTTAGTACTTTCATTTTTGAGTTTGGTTTTTTATTTCTTTGGTACTTTATTTTTTGGTTATTTAGTTTTTTGTTTCTTTAGTACTTTTATTTCATTGGTTTTTCTTTCTTTTCCTTTTTTTTTTTTTTTTTTTTTTCTTTTTTGTTTTTTATTTTTCATTCTCATTTTTTTTTAAACATAAAATAAAATAAAAAAGAATAAAATAAAAATAAAAAAATAAAAATAAAAAATAATTAAAATAAAGATTTTGCCAGATCTCAGTGATTTGTTTGTTTTTGTATTATATTACCAATTTTATTTATTGGTTTTTCTAAATTAAGCAATTAATGATTTCACAATCTGTCTGAGGAGACAGTGTGACTTTTTTATTAATGAACTTACTAACGTAATATATTATAGGAAATCTATATATAATATTAATTTAAAATTAAAGTAATACAAAAAATTTATAAGTATACTATATAAAATTTTTTTATAAAGAATGCATTTACAGAGAATATATATATAAAATATGTGCATTTGATACTAAGGTCCAAGTTGAAATCAGATAAAAAGATGCATTTATGAAGGGTATGCATTTATAGAGAGTGCATTTATAAAGAGTTAACTGTATAAGTTTAGTATTATGATGGTTTGCACTTAATTTAGGATAAAAATAATTTACCTAATTTAGAAATTGGTAATAAATTATTTTTTAATTCCTGAATAATCACATGTTCTAAAAAGTAGTTTATACTTAAATACTCATATTACTGAATAATTATGTGTTCTTTTACTATTTTATGTACTTATCGCTCTTTCCTAATATTATGAAACTAGTAATGCTGTAAATGTGTTACTTCTGATTAGCTTTGAGGATGCAATGATTTTTTTTAATCCATAACCTTCAATCACTTCCATTTATGATATTTATACTGCAGAGTATAAAGAGTAAAATAAATACAAATATTAAAATTTTTTGATAAATTTTACTAATAATGCATACAAAGAATTGGCAGCAGAAATTTGGAATATATAAAAATATCATAAATGTGAAAAATATTATAGTTTTAGCAAGAAAAATAATTAGATTATATTATGTGACTGAAATTTTAGCCAGGCTTCCTACAAAAATCTTAAAAAAAATTTTTTTTTCTGACTTTTAAGTATTTGTTAAAAGGTGGTGAAATAAGAAAGTGTTATAAAATTCTGATATGCTATTATTACACCTAAAAATGATGTGCAAAAATGATCTACAAGAATGAAGGGATGATCAATTTCATGTAATACTAAAAATGATTTGCAGTACTGTAACTAAATTAGATAATTAAATGATTTACATGTCTTATTTCCTAAATTTGGTAGTCTAATTTTTATGTACAAATAGGCTTTATTACGTTATATGATCTTAATGACATTTATCACATTTATTTCATTTTTCTCATTTGTTTTATTTACTTCGTTTATGTTATTTATTTATTATATATTTATTTTCTTTATTTTATTTATTTTATCTTTATTAGTAAGTATTTTTATATAAATAAGAATGATTCATTGATGTAAAAATAAGGAGAAACGTCTTATCTTGAATAATTCTTTTGATAAATAAACTGTTTAGTACAGACGTGCCGATAGAGGCAGTACTAGTCTTTTGTTTGTTAAATAATTATTTGCACGTATTCCACCTAATTTATCATGATTCTTTTTAATTTTTTATCTCGTACCTTTATTCTTACTCTTCTGTATGAAGGAAACCTTCTGATAAACTGTGATATCGTAGGTGATTTACCTGCGATCTAAAAGAACTGGCGTAACACTATTTTAATAAAGTTTTCTAGAAATAATTTGGTTAATAGTTATAATTCTGCGCAAAAAAAATAAATTTACATTATTGATAGTGATGCAGAAGAAATTTTATGATATGCTTATACCAATTAATTTATTATATTTATATTATACATGTAAATTTTTATGATACAATATATATATACATAACAAACTAAAGTAAATTACTTATTATTTTGCATTATATTATTACTCTTCATATTGACGACAGAGTCTAATCAATAATCTTTATATGCTAGCTCATCAACTTGAGAAAGTCTTTTTTACTTCATATTTTATTTTACTATAACCCTGTGATGATTGAAGTGAAATCCACTGAAAGGAAAGTTCAATTAACATTTATGTATAAAAATGAGGTGATCATTGAATAGCAACTAACTTTACTTACTTTACTTGCGGAGTAAGAAACTCTGTGGCTAACTTATATTCACATCCAAGATCCAAGAATCAAAATTAATCATCTATAAGAATTGCATTAAGTATATTTGATTGCATTATAGCTACTTTTAGGGATTTTAATATTCAGATGAAACGTCAATTATAATATAACTAATATAATTTGTTCAAAATCAGTTTTTCTAGCCAAATAATGATTCTGCAGCACTGTGAATGTGTATCAGAATTGTACAACACTCTTATCACTTAAATGTGATTTTGCTTCTGTCATCAAGATAGAAATGTTTTGTATATAGATACAATAATCTAAAAAACTGTATCCTGCAGCTTTCATTGAGCTCAATCTCTACTTCTAAACGCGTTAATTTATTATTGTACTTGCATAATCAACTGTTATAGGAAGGAAGACTGAAATGTATTTTCGTATTGTAGCCTCATTTATTGTGAATTTGTTGTGAAAAATATTCATCTTCACCTGAAGGCAGAGTTGGCCATTTGGCTGAGGTTTAGATATTAGCAATTTGGCTAATTTGGCTAGTCAAAAATGGCTAAAAAAATTTTTGGCCGCGGTCAAATGTTAATAAGTATTAATACATTTATTAATACCTAGTTATTTGGCCAAAAATTTTCTTTGCCATGACTAAAATACACACACTACTCGAAGAAAATCTTCAAACCATTTTAAATTATCAAAAGAAAAAATTGAATGTCATATGGTTTGACTTCTCAAAGTTTATTAAACCCTCTTTTGGTATCGTGATAACAGGTCATTCTTGACATTCATCCGATGGAATGGAATATAAAAATCCTAAAAGTAGATGTGGTTTGAAAATGATATGAAAAAAGAAAAAAAATATGGTCTCCTATATTGTGCGAATTCTACAAGCACAAACTAAATCATTGAAAAAGGATGTTGTCATTGATAATATAATTTTTGTATCTTTTAATAACTTTGTGACATAATACCAAAAGAAAAAAAATAGGAGCGAAACAATGAAAACAAGAAAAGGAATAAAGAGGGTTTGTTAATAATGGATGCAATCTTTATAAGAAATGATGAATCTCATTTTATGAATTATGAAATCGAAGTTGTTGAATAAATTTTTTATCCAATCAGAATCGTTATTAGATAAATAATCACGTTACTGATTTATCATGCACTAAAAATGGGGTGGCTAAAGCCGTGTTCGATCACGATTTTTTGGCCAGAATTACGGCATTAAGTTATAGTCCCCGTGACAAATAATGTGATAAATAAGGAACCCAGAATACCTAATAAAAAAAACCAGAGGTGTTACGTAGCGTGACAAATATTTTTGTGAGTCCCGTGATAGAACATGAAAGTTTAAAAGTAAGTAACGTTTTTTTTTTTTATTATTTCCTAAATAAATTCTCGTTAAAATTACATATATGAAAAGTTTATCAATTTCATTATCTATCAATTTAAACTTTATTCTAGTATTCGGATGGATCAAAAAAGGTAATCTTTTCATTCATAATTAATATCATAAATGGTTACTCTAAAATAAGCTTGATTTGACATTTTTAAAATCTAAATATCGGCAGAAAAGAAAAGAAAAAAAATTTGAATTATTCCACAAATTGATTAATGTGATCTGATATTTATGCAGGCAGGTTTCAATATAATTTATGCTGTTATGTAAAAGGAAATACTTGATGAAGGTCATTATGTCCAACAATAATTCTACAAAAAAAAAAAAAAATAAAAAAAATAAATAAATCAAATATCCAATTCTTCCTCCGTTTCTTTACCTTCACGATAAGTGAATTTGATTCGTTTAACCTCTTGAGTAAAAGTAAAACTATGCCTTTGTTTTTTCTTCTTTCTGTTGTTACTCATTTGTTTATATCCATTCTTAATGTTAATGTAATCATCTGAACTCGATGACGATTCATCATTTATATTGACGGCCTAAAAAACATTAGTATAATCAAAAGTTAAACTTTGTAAAACATAAAAAAAAAAATAACCAGATATTCAAGATAACAAATTTACCCTTTCCGAAGTTACACTATAAAATAAATTCAAAAGATTAATGAGTTTTGCCAAGAAATTTACTTTAGCACGAATATTAATAGTAATACCTCGATCTTGAAAACAATCGTTCTTCAGGACTAATTTCCGCACGTTTCTTTTTCTCGGTCGAAGGTCTCAAATATGAATCAAATCCACGGATAAGGTTTCCGCCAGAATGGGTCTCTTCCAAGTAAGAACCTTCAAAGTTCCAAATATTAGTCTCGATGGTTCTCTATGGATAAAATTGAATCATGATTCGATTTTTTTATTGCAACTTAAAAGGTTTTTAAAAGTATTGGTTTATTTTTATTTATTATTTACCAGGTTTTTATCAGTTTGTTTTTTTCTAACCAACAATTCCTTAAGTTCTGCCTCCACTTCTTCTAGCTTTTGTCTTGTTACGACAGGAGACTAAAAAGAAAGCATTAAAGAAGAACTAAAAAAAAAAAAAAAGAAAAGAAAACGAAAAGCAATAACGTTTACTATATTATTAGTAGCAGGAGGTTCTTCCCCAACGTCTGGCATTTGAATTAAAAAAAAATAAGAGGTGATAGTTTTTTTTCAATTAAACAATTTCATCGGATTATTTATATGAATTTAATTTGTCACGTTATTTCGTACTTCAGTATACATATAAATACTCTCGAAATTTCTTTTTTTTGCACACTTACATCGCAATGATTACCCCACTTTGCGGGAGAGGATATTTGAAAATGGATCAATTATTTTGGTATTTACATACCAAATATCCATTTCATGATACGATACGAATAGGCAAGATATGAGCGATGTATAAAAAAATTTATTTTTATTATTTTTTTTTTTTTTTTTTTTTTTTTTAAAAAAAAAAAATTTTCAAATATAAAAAATTTGATAAAATTAAAAACAGTTATCATTGATAATTGATTATGAGAAACATTTTTAACAAGGATAGTTGCACCTTAAAATTTATAGAATTAAAAAAAGGTTGTATGTAATAACTTTTAATAAATTTTACAAATGATAAAAATAATCGTTAACGATTTAAATTAAATGATTCGATGATTTTATACAAATAAATATATTAAGGATTGTAGATTATAAATTTACATGCGTTGTATGTTTGTATTGGATGATAACAATTAAATGTAAATTATTAAGATATGAAATATTATATAAATAAAAATGAAGTTTGAATTTGTTAAAAGAATGGCGAAGAGATCATAATAGATCTAAGATTTCTTTGACTAACCATTCCATTCTAATGGATGATTTCAATAGTCAAAAGATTAGGATGAAAATATAAGAAGGTATGAAAAAATTATAAACCGATGAATTCATATGAAAGAAAAAAAGAAAGAAAGGATGCAAATATTTTTCATAAATATCATTTTCCGCAATCTCGTTTAAAATATTTCCATCAATTTTGGAAGCTACTTGCTGATAAACTGATTTCGGTAATAAAACATTCGACTACGAATAATTTGTTCAGGAACACGTTTCTAATTAACCTAATCGAGTTGTAGTAAAAATCGTCCTCTCTGTTCTATCGTTCGAATTATTGTTTACAGTAACAAAAACACGATGATTAGTCTCCAGGATATTATCATTAATTATAATGGAATCATTCTCACTAAGGTAAGGTGATTGAGTGGTGGATGAATCATGATCACTATTATAAAAATTATCAAGCTGTAAACATGAAATAGCGGCACTCAAGGTGTTAGAATATGGTGACTGATCCATTTGAGAAGGAGGAAAATCCTCGTTTGGGTCGAAAAAGTAAGGACCAAAGCGAGATTCAGTGTAAGATGGATAAGAAATATTCTCGGGGAAATCTTCCTGCGAGATATGAGGAAAAGATGAAATCGATATAGGGATGATAACCTCATGAAATTGCATCTTGGTAAGCAGTTTTCCCATCTCGGCTTGTATCACGCATCGTAGAGTGTAATATACGCGTAAATGACGACCAGAAAATGTTGGTGGTACATGATGAAATTTTCTGGGTATGATGAAGGAGAATTCCAACTCTCCCGTTTTTTGATTTGTTACACCAATATCACATCGCCTTTCGGTGGAGACAAGTGAACGTTCATGTTTTTCGCAAACTAACTCTTTGTCCAAAGGACCTTCATAATGCTTACGTAAGGAACATTGGACACAAGTAATACGCCCGTTAGAATGGTTGGTTACTCGCAGCGCGAGTTTTAATTCTTCACCTAAGAAATAATAAAGCGATTTGTTGGTGACATAATCAAAAATCATTACAAAAGTCCATTTACAAGATAAATAATTAATTACCAGGTGAAAATACGTGTCTAGGTAAGGTTGCTTCAACTTCCACCAACATTTTCTTCGGTTTTTTGTCGTTATACAATACATCCTTAAAATTCCATACTTGATCTGGTGGAGCAAAAGATATAGGAATGAAAGGGGTAACTATCTCTGGACCTTCGATTACAGTCCCACCGGCTGCTTCTATTACCGGTTGCCATACATACCGGATTGAATTTCCTTTCGGTCCCTGATAAATATGATATCAAGTCAACTTAATATTTGATAAAATCTATCCAACTTTACAGATCAGAATTAAATTAATATATAAAAACCTCTATAGAGGGGGGTAGATTCACTGGTGGCAGCTAATAAAGTAGAGAAAATTGGTAAATAACAAAGTATATTATTCATAGATAATTTAACACAACAATCGAGAAACAAATTTTACCTTTAGAGCAAATTGAAACCTGTACGTCCCTGGAAGAAGTTCTTTCCAAGGAAAATATTCATTGGCTGTGTAGAATAGTTTAAGATTTAAATTTTTTTTTTTTTTTTTTTTTTTTAAAAAAAAAAGGGAGACAAAAGACGTTTTTAAATCTTAATTACCTCTTTGTGGGCCGTGATTTCCGCCGCTCCAAACCACGTAATTACATTCGAAATAAATAGTTCGCGCGGTCTCCACACGTTTCGCTGATCCGGAAGCCGACCCGTAATCTTTTGCTTTGGTTGATGCGGTCTCTTCACCTTGTGTATCAAAAAGAAAGTAATTTATGAATTGTACAATAAAGAGAAAGTAAATTTATTGACAGTTACCTCGAAATTTAATTTTGATTGACGATGCAAATAATGTCCTGCTATTATCTGAGATCGTCAAAATTACCGAACCTTTAAAATTGTTAAATCTACATAAATTTTTATCATGGCATAAGGGGAAAAAAAATATCGGTTAAATGAATCACATACCTCTAACAACTTGAGTGGGTCGTAATGTTAATGTCCTACCTACCTCAAACTCCACGTTCAACTGTGGTAAGTTAGAGGACGTTGATTGTTTATCCTCATGACTTCCAATCGAACCTAATCTTAAAATTCTTGACATAAGTAATCGTAAACTTGCACCTTTACTCTTAGAAGCAAGGCACCCTTTTTTTTTTGTTTTTATTTTTATTTGTTGAGTAAATCCAACTGATGTTATGAAGCACGAAACCCACTACTACGTAAGCCACCTTCTGACTCGATGTCGGTTAACTTGACAAATAAAAGGGAATGTGGAATAAAAAAATTTTAGTATCAGAGTTATAACAATACTTTCTTACCATATATATTCAACATATTTATTTGTTATTAGTCTAACATCATTTAAGTTAGTGCGACATACGTGATTCTGTAGATACCGAGAAAGTAAATAGAAACGGAGATGTAAAAATAGTATATATACTTTTTAAAATATTTAATAAGCTTTGACACGTTTCAATTTGAAATTACATGCCGATCCATATTTTTTTTTAAGAAATATAGCAGATTTATTATGCAAACGTGATAAACTAGCTTTTTTAAATGCAAGATGAAAAATGTAAATGGTGATTTTTTTTTTTGTTTATATTAGATTAAATAAATGTTATCAATAATTGAACGAAAATGAGAAATTTTGATGTTTAAAAAAGCACACCTTCTTTTCCCCAATTATTCTTTTGGCGGCACAGAAAATCATTTCCAATCTCATAACCGAAAAAAAATGTTTGACTACATTAAAATGCGTTTATTCTGACCCAATTATGTGAAAATATTCTCAGAGCCAACTTCTTTTGCATCCATCCCCTTTTTCTTTCTCATTTTCCCAATATTAAGCACTTTCTTAGTGATATACCCTTTTTCATTTTTTTCATTTATTTATTTTTTTTTGTTTATTAATTTAATTAAGTGTCAATAGTTCCCATTCATTCATTATATCATTCTCAAGTATATCATTTGGGGAACATTCTTCTACTCTTGCGGTCTGCTCGAGGTAATCGAAAAACTAAAAATGAGCGGTTCAAGTACAACGACTCTTACGGTTCTATCCCTAAATTGCTGGTATGGTATCTCTGTTAAAAGTTCGTCGATGTAATTCTTCGTCTTTTATGTGTTTGTCTAAGTCTTTATTATCCTTAGGGGTTTGAGATTTATTTCCAAGAAAGTCGATCAACGTATGGAAGCTATTGCGGACAATTTGGCTCATTCCGACTACGAGATCGTTTGTTTGCAAGAAGTTTGGGTATATCGTAATTTTGAAGCCATTAAACAGAAAACAAAAAAACGTTTCCCCTATTCAAGGTTTTATAGCAGGTAAAGTAACAAAAAGTCACGTCCTACCTCCATTTTCAAACATCCAGATTTACCGGATATATATTACTAGAATTAGTTCAATTTTGGCCGGAATTATAAAATTAAAGTCATGTGCATTTTTAAAAGTGGTGTATTTGGCACAGGTCTTGTCATCCTTTCAAGATATCCGATAGTCGAAATATCCTTTCATAGATATCGTTTGAACGGTCGTCCCATTAAATTTACTCATGGGGATTGGTATGTTGGTAAAGGTGTGGCCAGCGCTGTTGTTGACCATCCCGTGGCTGGATTGATTGAAGTTTTTAATACCCACGTAAGGCGAATCACGATTCAATTACGACCTTATTATTTTATCGCCTTGCTTAATTAATAATGCGATTTATTTTCGATATTTTCAGACTCACGCTGGATACGGTTCAAAGAAGGATGATATATATTTGGCCCATCGAGTTTCACAAGGTTGGGAGATGTCTTCCTTATTAAAGGCTTCAGCTTCGAGGGGTCGTAACGTAATCGCCGTGAGTAAATGTATAATTATAATCGTTATATCTTGAAATCATTCAAACCTTTTTTTTTTTTTTCATTATTTTAGATTGGTGATTTCAACAGTCATCCGGAATCTTTGGTACATAAATTAATCACCACACATGGTCAAATGACAGATGCTTGGCAATCTCAGGTTCCATCATCTCCATCGAGCGCGTCCTCCACTTCAATCCATCAACAAACATCGGTTCCGTTCGATCCACAGCATTCCATCATTCAAAAAGGTTACACCAGCAATTCCCCACTAAACACTTGGTCAAAGATTACCATCAAACAGGCTGAACGAGATCTTTACGCGGGTCAACGTATCGATTTCATCTTTTATCGTAAAACTTCACGATTTTGGTGTAGCGGTTCTCGTGTCGTCTTTACAGATAAAATACCTGAACTTGCTGTCAGTTATTCGGATCATTTCGGAGTGGAAGCTACCTTTACACTTGTTGGACGAGACAAGAATGCTGTAATCCCACTTTCGGTATGGGAACAAGGTCAATATGAGCATTTACATGAACTAGATACTCGTACTCTTAAAACTGTTGAAGATATGTTCAAAAAAGATTTAAGTAGATCACAAACATCTTCACGTATACAACTATTTTTCTTTTACCTTTCTTTAATCGTGATCATTGGTTTGTTCGCTTTTGAAGTATTACTTGCTTCAAGTGTCACTTTCTCACAATTTTGGATTAACATAATTATTGTAATGATTATTGGTCCGATCGCGTCTCTTGGTACTGTAATGGGATTACATGGGTTCCTTTTCGGTAATGAAGAGCAAAGTACGTTACAACAATTTATTGAAGAAGTTCAGTCTTATGCTGAAGGAAAAAAAGTTCTTGAGAGTCGTGCGAGCAGTATTGGATTGCTTGATGAAAATGAAAGTAGTCAAAGATCTTCGGCGGCTGCTGATGCGACTCATCAAGTTGAAATCGGTTTTAAATCATAACATTTTATAATAATTTTCAAATTAGAGATTTAGTAAAATTTTTATTTATTAAGTTCTATTATATTAATTAGTACTGTACCTATTCAAAACCAGAAAAAAAAAAAAATCAACCAATAATCAAAAGTGAAGTTTTTCGTAGCATAAAAAAATTTATTAATCTATATATTTATTATAAATTTTTACATGCATTATTTATTAATTATATGCCAAATAATCATAATTTTCTTTTGCTCAACAATGAGTTCATCATTGCGAAAGTGTAGAGCGCCGACGTTGAGGCAACACTGATTAATTCAAGTTGAAAGAATATGGCGCTTTTGTGGAAGCTACTAAATTTATTTTATATGCTAAATTATGTCAAAAAATGGTACTATAATATAATTGTCGCTTCCAAATTTTTTTTGACGGAACAAATTCATCAAAATCATCAAAATAAACAAAAAAGATTTGTTCTTGAGCGCGTTGATAAAATAATTCAACGTCAATCTTCGTTTCAAAACAAATATGTCCATAAGTTTCTCTCTTGTTCTTAAATATATTACAGATTGTTGGAATGAACAACAAATGGGATGATATCTTTATTGCATTTTAGTTAAATAGATTTACAAATGCAATAAGTACTAAATTTAGTCAACAATCTCAGGACCTGGTTTTATGCAATCATTCTAAATAATCTTTCGTTTTGTGGTTCTAAAAGTAAGTGTAAGTAAATGTAGTACGTGAACGTAAATGACGTGAGCGTGAAGTGACTGTGAACGTGAAACAGGCACTTCCATGAATGTTCGTTTCCATAACTGTTGTGAAGTAGGGAATTCATGACCGATTCCTTCCTCCAGAATCAATAGATTTTCAACATAGAAAAAATATCAAGATTTTCCATAGAGAATATAAAAATATTTCTCACTTACATGATTCCATTATTAAAAACGTCTTAAATAAAAAAAGCAATTGTAAGTAAATTCAATGATCTTCGATACATATAAATAATAAAATCTTGGATGCGATCGTCCAATCGATAAATATGTTGTGTACCATGTGAAACGTGTGAAACTTACAAACACTAAACATTTTTTAAAACATCATTTTTTTAATTCCCGTTTTTGAAGGTTTGTTATCATGGGCGACTTTTCTGTCCAATATGATCTCACAGGGTTATCCACTCAAAATACAGGTGGAAAGGTTTCGAAAATTCGCTTCGATAATACAAAACAAGAATTTGAAAGTAATGAAGTATTATTTGCTACAGGCTCTTGGGATACACCAAAGGTACCGTATTTGATGCCTTTGCAAAAAAAAAAACACTTTTTTATGTTTATTTACATGCTCTTTACGCGTCTTATAGGAAAATACATTACTATTATGGAATGTTGAACAAAGTTCTTTTGGTTTGAGCGAACAAGCAAACTTCAAATTTTCACTGCTTGGTAAAACAACTCATGAAGGGGACGTTACCGACCTGAAATTTATTGGCGATAATCTCATACTATCATCGTCATCGAATGGATCATTAAACGCCTTTCAATTGGTAAAAGTTTTTTTTTATTAAAAAATTTAAATTTGTGATTGTTAAATGAATTTCTACATGAACTTCTCGTAGATAAATACGAATACGTCCGATATGATGGATTTTTCCGCTGATTCAACATTACAAAGGGTCATGAGTCGGCAGTTGCATAGCTTTTCTGACATTAGAAATGCATCACTTAATAGCTTTGCGATTAAACCATACAGCATCAATGATCCTCTAGTGGCAACCGTTGGAGAGGATGGAAAAATCGTGATTGTGAGAATTGAAGACTCAATAAAAGATCACGTTATAGAAAAGGCTGATGCCTCTTCAATCAAAGCAATTTTGTGGCCCAGATCGAATGAGATTGTACGTTGGATCGAAGTTTTTTTTTATCAAAAAAAATTTGTTTAATTATAACTCTAACGATACTTGATTTTATAGATCATAGCCAATGGATGTGGGCAATTGAGATTATTTGATCCGAGAGAAAGCAAACTTACAACAATATGCTATGAGTATATATTGATGTGAAATTGTACTATTATAAAGATTTGTTAGTAATGCCTTGTTTTTATATAGTCCCAATAACGTTAGAATTCCAATTAACTGTTTAACGTTTCATCCTTCAAAGGTAAAAGAGTCATTTTGTCTTGTACAGAAATTTTATCGAACGCTAAACATCATCAATCATTTTCCCTTAGATACATAAAGTTGCATCGGGAAACAACAAAGGTGGCGTGACAATATGGGACACGAGGAAATTGTCGGAACCGGAAAAGCACGCCCAGCCACATAAGTCTAGAGGTACAGGACACGAAATATCATATTCCAAAGTATTCCTTTTAAAAAAAAAAAATTTATTTTTCATTGAATTTTTGTAGTGTGGGATTTGTTTTATCATCCATATTATCATGAATTATTGTTCAGCTGTTCAGAAGGTAAATGTTTTCAGTTGACAAGTACATATATTGTTACACAAACTTAATATCTCGTGTTGAATTTATAGACGGAACGATTGGTGCCATTAATTTCGCAGATTCGGTACCCATAAGGAAAATCGGTTTCAGGTCCAATGAGCTTCCCATAAACTCCCTTGATTATCATCCACATTCGAAATTATTGATTGGTGGAGGTGATAATGAAAATTTACTTTATACTCTTATATAACGATAATACATGAAATAAATAAATTACCATAGAAAAAAAATGTTGGGTGCCACAATGATGTAAAGACCAGTAAATCGACTTGACATGCACGGTAAAAGTATAAAAAAGGGAATAATTTACAATCTTTTATTTTTGGTTTTTTTTTTTGGTTTTCTCATCCTTTGTTTTCTTTTTCCAATCATGACTAAATTTAAATGCATATTGCCACAAGAAGGACATTAGAAATAGAAATTACTTCAACAATTAAATATTTGTGTGATATTGAAAAATCTATAAAAGAAAAATATAAACAACATTATTCTAAAATTACATTTCCGCACCATTATACTTTGTTAACTGTTAGAAAGGCTGATGAAAGTGATGATGATGCAGTGATATTTGATTCGAGTTTAAAATTTCAAGATGCCATTAGTACTTTTGGTGAAGATTTGGTGCTGATTTACTACACAAGTATTAATTAATAATTTCAGATTTTTTTTCCTTTAAGTAATAACATATTTCTTTTTATTCTTTTTAATAACATTTGTTTTCGATTCTTTTCGTAGAATGCAATGAAGATGCTTTGCTTTGTGTAAGATTGCCAATTCCAAATTATTCTACAACAAATTATAAGGAACCGTTTATAAGATCGATATATGGCCTATCCCCAGAATCCGTTGAATCCTGGCCTAATTTTTACGAAGTTTTACCACAAAAAGATTCCTTTTCTCGAAATGCAAAGCGCTCAATAAATTTGTCATCTTTTTCTCAATCCACAATAACAAATAGAGATGACGTTATTAATGTAATAGAATTAAATATTTTAAGAATTCTAAATAAACTTTATTTTAAGGATTATTATCTTTCATTTGATTCATCCCATTTTGATTGGAGTAAAACGGATAACATAACAAGCTCTTATAATTTCAAAGGTAATCCGGATTGGTCATTTAGAAAACATGATAACGACGATACGATATTAGTAATTAGTGCCGCCACGAAATGGGAGGTGGATATAAAGGTGGAAGGGAATCTCGAATTGATTTATAATGATGGTTTAAAAAGTATTAAAAAGGGTACGGCAAACGGTTTTACAAGATCACTTGTAACGCAAATTAATCGAATCTTCACTTATTTATCGCTCAATGGACTTCAATATGGAGTTTTGACGACGTATGAAAACACGTGGTTTTTAACTAGACCCAAAAAGAATCCAAATCAGCTTTTAATTTCTAAAAGTTTCTCTCCTAATGATAAACGACCAACTCTACTCAAGATTTTCGCGTCATTCCTACATATGGTTAACAATGATCCATCATCACCAATTAATATGCCCGATTTTTCAATTTCTCCTCAAATTGTGACAAAGTATAATAAAGAAAGGTATGATGATATTTTCACAAATTTTATTTATTTATTTATTTATTTTTATTATAGAATTCTAAAATATAACAAAAAAAAAAAAAAAAAAAAAATTCATAGAATTAAAATATCAAGGCTACTACAACTTCTCGTACGTTTCATTATTAAAATCATATCTAGTATATTACCCAAAAATTCAACAATTTCAACCAAATATCTGAAGATTAATGGAAAATGTTTAGGGAGCGCAAGGATGGGAGGTGTGTTTATAAGTTCTTATAAAGGTGAAACCATTGCACTAAAGTTATGTGACATTTCAAAGCATCCGGAATTATTAGGTGAAATGCAAAAGGAAGTCGAATGTTATCAACGGATGAAAGATATACAAGGAAATTACATACCAAAACTGATCTGTAACGGGTATATTCTAAATGGCATGTTTTTTGTCATAGGGACTTCATACGGTGGAAAACGTATGAATGAAGGAGACGATGAAGGATATGGCGTCATAACACGAGACGAATATGATCTTGCCATTAAAGCATTGGATCAAATTCACGCGCATGATATTATTCATGGGGACATTAGACCTGAAAACATTTTATTTGACGGGCAAAGGGTAATTAGGATTATCGATTTTGGATTTTCAAAAATATCATCAGATGAGAAAGAAAAAGAGGAGGAAAAGGAAAATTTAAGATCAACATTTCACAACCCACATCTGATCATCTGACCATCCGATAATCATTCTATTTTTGGTATTTTAAATAGAATGTTTTGAACGTTTTTCGATTTACAACCTTTCATTAATTCAATGGCAAAGTCAAAAATCAAACTTCGAGATATTTTCGATATTCCTTTACCTAAAATAAGCTACGATTCGAAAAGACAACCTTCAAAAGTCAAACGACACCACGCTCTAATAAAATGAATGGTCATTATGCACCAGAGCAAATTTCACTTTGGGAAGATTTCGATGAAGATTGTAAAAAAGTTTTAAGAATTGAAAAATACGGAAAATACTTAATAGAAACATTGACGAACCAGAAATCGATATTGATGACCCATTAAATGTCAAGACGGAAAAAGATCTTTATGAATTATTTGAAGATGCCGTAAATATATACTTAATGGAGTTTCTTTCACATATAGATGACTCATTTGAGATTTGGGAAGTTGAAAAAAAACTACCAAAGTCAGGTTTCACACCTGATTTTACAATTTCTAGAGGTATAAATGAAGGTTGTTTATTGCCTATAGAAGTAAAACTCAAGCATGTATTTGAAAATATGAAAACTGAAATTCATACTTTATATAATGAACAAATAGAACATGTTAAAAATCGTAAGGAGGTCAATAAACCAGACATAGTGCCACCAATTTTACAAACTTACAAATATATGTTACATGAAGGATTTTTTTATGGAATATTAACTACATATGATTGTACTTGGGTACTTAAATTTGAAGTTGATCAAGACAATTCGGATGTTGAGAAGGTTTTTATTAGTAGACGAATCGAAAACCATGAATTGGTTAAAATATTAATATGTGTACTTTTATTTATTTTTCAAGATGAAGAACGGGAAAGGAAATTCAATTTTAAGTTGGAAGGTTGTAAGAGACTTAAAATCAAAGTATAAATAAATTCAATAAAATTCATAAATTATGATTGGGGAATTTAATAAAACAGAAATCTGATTAATCTGATAAATTAAAAAATTATTCCTGTGAAATTGCTAAACTGATTCAAGACATCTTCCTTATTATTTTTCCTTATCTGTACTTTTATATGAAATTCTCAATTTTGACAAGTAGCTTGGTATGAATGACGTGTGAATAATTTTGAATTGATTATGGCGCTGTTTATATTCGTAGCACCAAACCACAGCCTCATGCGATAAACGTTTATTATTATTAAGTCTACTCTCACGGGTTAATTTTGCTAAAACTCTTTCATAATAAATAATTCCAATCTTTAGGAACATCCTAAATATTCGGAATTCCGAAACTTATTATAATACTAACCTGAAAAAAAAAAGTTATTTTTGAACGATCATTGTTTATTTGACGTCGCATGAATTGTTTTATTTTTTTAAAAAAAACAAAAAGGATTCTCCCGGTAATGTATCGTTCTATCATTGTTTAAGAGATCACACCTTTTCCGAGAAAAATTTTGTAAATTAGGAATTTTATTTTAATAAGACATCATTTTTTTTTCAATTTGATTTCGATTTTTTACTGATGCAATCTCATGCCCTTGTAATGATCCCTTTTTTGTTTTTTTGGAAAAAAGCGGGGATCAGTTTACCTAAAATCCCTAAATGTTAGGTTTTCCGTGTCGATCTAAAATAATTCTTTTTTACTTTATAATTTACCATATTTAAAATAATTATTTAATAAATAAAATAATATATATAAAACCCCTTAAATTTTCTGCAGCTTTAAATTCTTTACTCTTTTTTTTACTACTTTCAGCCTAGAACTTTACTTAAAAACCTATAAACCCGCTCTTTTTTTTTTTTTTTTTCTTTCCCACTTATTTGTGAAGTGTACAATCATGAATGATAAATAGATCGGAAAAAGTCGCAGCAAATAAGCAATAAACTTTCCCTAATTATTTTTTTTTTTTTTACTATAGAAACACAAACCTGCAGAGTTCAGGTTGTATTCTATTTTTTCACTTTCCCACACAATCCAATACGCCATAACCCGTTTGAACTTACCAATAATATCCTTAGAACCTAAAAAAAAAAAAAAAATATTTCACAATATATATCATATAAAAATCTAGTAGTCAGGATGAACACGGTTAAAAATTCATTTTTTTCAAAAGGTTCACCAAAAGAACAAGATTTCGAATTTTTGAAACACCCACACACGAGGCAGGAATCGCAAAATCTTTCAAAAATCGCTTATAAACTTAGTAAAAAAATTTCATTTGGATCATTTAAATACTCGTTAGATAATCAAAAAAAAATGAACAATAACATGAAAAGGAAAATCGATAAAATAGAGAACCTTGATCCTTCCAACCTTTCACATAAGCGTTCTGATACACCGATATCTGGTTACTCATCGTCTGATGATGAGTATGGCGCTTCCGCTACCCAACCTCTTATATACAATGATGCTGTTTCAATACAACTTCATCAGCCAAGAAGTGATATGGCAACTGGTGGTTGGTGTTATTTACATGGATAATGTGTTCACTTGTGTTGGAAAAAGTTCATTCATTAATTATCATCATTTTCATTTTTATTTTCATATTGTAAAGACATATCACAGGTCTTAATTTTCTACACGGGTGGTACTATTGGTATGAAAAATACAAATAACCATGGATACGTTCCAGTAAGTTGTTGGTCGAATCATCAAAAATTTTTAAATGATTTTTTAAATTTTTTTTTTCTTTTTTTATTGTCTTTACCTTTAAGGTGCCTAATTTCCTCACAGATAATCTTGCTGGAATGTCTCGATTTCATGATCATACATATTATCCAAGCTTCCGTCGCTTTATCTTGGATAATAATGACCTATCCGAAGAAGAAACTCATCCTACTAATAAAGTTATTGTTAACGATTTGACCAAAGATCCACCAGAACAAATTGAAACTGTTCGACGTTGCTTGATAACTCCACCTTCTTTAGTAGGAAAAAGAATAAGGTAAAAATTATTGCGACAAAAAAGAAAAAAAAAAAAAAAAATTTCTTTTTTTTTGATCTTTCGAGATTAATCATTTGACAATTTTAGGTATTCTGTAATAGAATATGAACCCCTGTTAGATTCTTGTAACATGTCTAGTGATGGTATGTTTTGTCTTTAATATATTTAAACCTTAACCATTCGAAGGTTTTAGTTCATTCAATACTTTCTTTTTAATTTAGATTGGATACGTATTGCTACCGATATCGAACTAAATTACGAGTCATACGATGCCTTTATAATATTGCATGGTTAGTACCTTTCTTGAAATGGGCAATTCAAGCAAAACATAACGAATATTTACGTTTAATTTATCTATAGGAACGGATACAATGTCGTATACTGCAAGTGCTCTCAGTTTTCTATTAGAGGATTTAGGGTATATATCGTCTTATCTATAGAATCCTTTTGATCAATGTTATACACTTCTAACCAATATACCTCGTTTCTATAGCAAAACCGTCATATTAACGGGTTCACAGGTATGAAGAACCGCAATTTTCACTGTCACTTGTAGAAAAGAAAAATCCAATAGTGACTCAAAACGTATATGATCTTTACCTCCTTTTAATTCATGTAGCCTCAAAGGATATGTTTCTAATTTCCTTTTTCCTTTTTTTGTATAAAAAAAATGGATGATAGGTTCCATTGTCTGAAGTTCGCAATGATGCCATCGAAAACCTTCTGGGTGCACTTACAATTGCTGGCCATTATGTCATACCGGAAGTTAGCTTGTTTTTCAACAATAAACTTTACCGTGGAAATAGGTCAGTGAAGATGAATGCGGTTGAATTCAATGCATTTGATTCACCAAATTTAGCTCCGTTGGCCACGGTTGGGATAAATATAGGTTAGGGATCCAGCTCACATGTCAAAAATTTTTTATGATAGCTATTGTAGTGCTAACCTTACTCCATTCTGTTCTTTTAGATGTAAATTGGGCCGAGATCGTGAAGCCATCTTCGATTGCAAAGTTTAAGGCACATAAAGCTCTAAATCGAAATGTGAGTAGTTTACGATTGTTTCCCGGTATAACAGAGTCAACCGTGAAAGCATTATTAGCAGAGCCGATAGAAGGAGTAATTTTAGAGACATATGGAGCTGGAAACGCGCCTGATACTCGGAATGATATAATGAGAGCCTTGGCGTCTGCTAGTGATAGGGGTGTTGTTATTGTAAATTGCACACAATGTAAAAAGGGAGTTGTAACCGATCTATATGCTACCGGTAAAGCCCTTCGTAGGGTTGGTGTTGTTTCAGGGAATGATATGACCCCAGAGGTAGGTATTCAATTTTCCATCGTTCAGATAAATGGTTTAAGTTTTTTTTTTTTTTTTATTTATTTTATTTTATTTGATAGTGCGCGCTGGTTAAACTGGCGTATTTACTTGGTGAATTTGAATCCGGAAAACGTTACCCACCTAAAGTGGTACGTGAATTAATGACCAAAAATCTCCGTGGAGAACTTACAGTTGTAGCTCCAAAGCCTAGATTTACCTTTCATAATCGTACCCATAAAATTATACAAAATATGATCTGTAAGTTGATTTTTTTTTCCCTTTAAAAAAATTATACTCATTGCATTTCATTAATTCATAACCCTTTTTGATTGTTTAGTCGCTGCTGCCGATGCAAACCAAGCGGCCGCAACAGATACTTCACTGATGATGAATGTGCAAGAAAAGGTTTTAATGGAAAAGTCTTTATATCCGATTTTGTTGTGTTCTGCTGCTGGAACAGACGATCTGGACGGAATGTTGTTGTTATCGGAGAATTATGAAGGGATGATGCTAATGTTGAATTGTATGGATTATGATGGAAGAACTCCATTGGTAAGTGAACTTTTGAATCTGAGTTTATTTAAATCATTTACATGTATTAAATTTTTCGTTCTTGAAGCACATTGCATGTACGGGAGGGCATCATCGAATAGTGAAGTTCTTATTGCAAAATGGAGCATCTGTTCACATGAGGGATAGATTTGGACATACGCCTCTGTATGAGGCTGCACGTAATAAACATAAGCACGTAATTAACACATTACGTGAAGCAGGAGCTCATTTCAATGATGCAGAGATTGACGATGTAGTATTTCAAGCATTATCGTACGTTTCTATTATTAATTGAGGTAGTTTAATGATATTTTTAAGTACCAACTAACTTGTCATTTTTTAAAAAAAAAAAAAAAAAAAAAAAAATAGTGCTGCTGCGAAAGGCGATGTCGAATTGCTTAAACATTTTGTTGATGCCGGGATAGATATAAATCGTACCGGATTTGATCATCGTACGGCCCTACATCATGCAGTAGCCGAAGGTTGTCTAAATACTGTTCAATATCTTTTGTCCTTACCTGATATAAATACAGAGACTAAAGATAGATGGGGAAGAAAACCAATTGATGATGCTGAAATGAATCTTGGTAGAATGTGGGGAAGGGATAATGAAACAGAAAAACAACTAAGAGAAATCGTTAGATCGCTGAGGGAAAAAACCGATTATGTGGTAGATGAATCTATCGTGAGAAGAAATACATCATCACAACATGAAGATCTTGGACCACATCACTTAAACGGGGTGAATGGAGTTGTGATTGTAGTTAACGGCGATACGGTAAACGTGTAAATAAATGATATCTGAAGGGGATAAATATAATTACACACGATTCATGAACGAAAAAAAAAAAAAACAGTTTGCAATAAATTTTTTCTTTAATCACAAAATTGAGTAGATTAAGATATAATTTTTTTTTAGAAACTTTAATTTTTTTATTAATATATTATAATATAATAATAATAATAATAATAATTGCATAAATATGCTGGATTGGATGTGTTTTGAAATAAAGTAGGAATCTTTTAATTTAATTAATGATTTTTTAAATTTTTGCTTTTTTTTATCTTATTAATAAAGAATTAAATGTATCTCTTATTTTGTCAAAATAAGGTTAAAATAAAATTTGTGTTAATTCAAATCTACTATTATTTTAGTAATAACATTTCAAGTAATATCAAGTTATTATTATAGTTTTATATGTATATATGATTAAAGAAATAAAAAAAAAACTTTATAAAAAATATATATATTATTATTTTTAAGAAATGATTTACTAATAAAATTCTCATATGAAAAGATCAGAAATATTTGTTATAGTTAATAAAAGTATTTTTATACATATTTTTAACTTTATAGTAAATCACTAATAATTAATTACTTAATATTTGCATTGTAAAATCTAATTTATTTTGTCTTATAATTTTCATCTGAGATTTTATTTTATAATTTAATAAATCTCATTAACATCATAAATATAAATAATATATATAACTAAATTACAGAATTATCAATTATTATATTATAGTAGATTAAATAAAAAATGTAAAAATAGATGTTATATTTAAACTTTATAATATATTATAGTAAAATAAAATTTTATTATATTTATATTTATTAATATTTTAAATTTTATTATTCGTTTAAAACATTAAATAAAATGGATATATTATAATAAAAAAGAAGGAAACTACCAAAAAAAATTTTAAGTTATTGTTAAATCTGATTTTATTTTATTAAAAAATAATATTTAGTATATAAAGTAAAAAAATTATTTTGCTAGAAATGTAAAAATTACTAGTATAAAAAAAGAAAATCACAATATAAATTGATCTAATTTCTACTTATAAATTATTATTGTTATTATTATAACTAATCTACCTATTTATCTAAATTTCAATTTATTTTTTATTTAAATATTGTAAAATATTAATAAATGAATTTTAGTTACTCATTCTCTTAATTTAAGTCTGCATTCTTTTAAAGCTAAAGTTTAAAGATTTTTCTTCTTTTTCAATACTATTATTTTTGTTTTTATTAATTTGCTTTAAACACATCAAATATTTTTCATAATTTATTTATATTTTTTAAAACTTTCTAAGAAATTAAGAAATAAAATATGAATATATATAAACAATAATTAGTAAATAATAAAGGCAATAAGTATCTAACCAAAAATCTAAGATATAATTAAAGTTGCTGGATAAAACTTAGAGGTTTTACAAGTTGTCTAAATGGAAAAAGGTGAAATTGTATTAAAATCTTATTAAAAAATCTGCGAAATTCTGAAAGATAAAACTATATCAAAGCTTATAAAAATACGAACTATATCAAAACCTTAGTAAAAATTTAGCAAAATTATAGTTTAGACATTTTGCCAAATTTAAAATGAGTTTAGATAAGCAATTCTAGATATAATTAAACAATTTTTTTTTATTTAAAGCAAATCAATAATAGTCAAAAGAATACATCTTTTATTTAAAATAAGTCAAAAAATTTAAGATATGATTAGAAAAAAATTTTCTTTATCTAGAAAATTAATAATAATTAAAAGTATATTACCTTTATTTAAAATAAACTAAAAATTTTAAGATATAACTTAAAAAATATTTTTTATTAAAGATAAGCTAGTAATATCTAGAAAAATATTTTCTTCAATTAGGATAAATTAAAAATTAAAAATACAATTAGAAAAAAACATCTTTATTAAGGTAAGTCATAATATTATAATAATCAAAAAAAAGATTTTTTCATCTAAAATAAGCTAATTTAAAATATCTTAGTATAAATTTAATTAGAAAAGTATATAATTGATTTCTTCTTCAAAATCAATAGATTCTAATTAAAAAATTTATACTTTAATAAAATTATTTATCTTATTTGAACTAATAAGCTTTTATGTAATTTTTAACTTTATGTTTTGATGATATTGATTCTTGTTAAAATGTTTATAAAATACATGATATATTAAACTTTACTAATAGTGTTCAATATTATTTAAAGTAAAAATAATATTATAATTAATTATAACTGATAATAAATAAATATCATAGGATTGTAACTAGTTATAATACTAATAAATTGAATCTGATATATTTTATTGATATAATCTGATTAGAATCAAATAATCAAAAAATTATTTGATAAATAATTATATAATAATCTCATTTTATTAATAAAGAATTACAAATAATTTTTTATAAAATATTATAATCAAAATATTATATTATTTGAATATAAATTTAATAAAAAAGACATAATATTATAAATTATTTAAGAAGTTAATTATACCTTATTTTATAATTTTTTTTTAAATAAATAAATTTTTTTTGTGAAATATAAAAATATTTAAATTTAGCAATATATTTATTATAACAATTTATTAAAATAAATACTTTCAATTCAAATGTAATTATTTTTATTTAAAACAATCATATAATATATATAAAAATACTTTTAGATATATTTTTTTCTTTAATAGTTATATATCTATTAAAAAATGGTAAGGATTATACTATATTTAAAAGTAATATCTCTCTTATTAGATTGTATTTAAAAAATATTATTTAATTAATAATTATAAAAATTAAGCAATGAAGAATTATTAATGATATTTTTAAAAATCAATTAAATCTGAATACTTAAGATATTTAATAGGACAAATAAACAAAATGGTTTATAGTTTTTTTATTAAAAAATATATAATACAATTTTAATTTAAAAAACTAAAAGTTAAAAAACTAATTAAAGTTAATAAAAATATAATAAAGTAAAACTTATAATAAATAGATTAAACTTAATTTTATCTTTAAAAATACATAGAATTATTCATATGAATTTTATAAAAAAATATTTATTCACTTTTTTTTTGCATAAATCTTTTGTATAAGCTATATTTATAAAATATTCTATTTTGATTATAAATATATCATTAATAAACTTTTAAAAGATCTTATTTAAAAGCATATCAAAAATTTTAAATATTTTATCTAATTAAAATCTATTTCTGAAAATCAGATTAAATTAAATCTTATTTGAAATATATATTAGAGGTTTATGATAAATTATTAATTTGAAAATAATGTAATCAATCTATAGAATAAAAATTATTGTATTTTAAAGTTAATCAGAATATAATATCCTAATATTATCAGTTAAATATATTATAAACAAAATGTTTAAACTTATCTGTGAATATAAGAAAGAAACAATTATCAATATAAAAGAATTTAATATTTTATATTAATAGTTATTTGATTATAATCAAAAAACTTATAGTTAATTTATATAAGGTCAGATAATAATATTTTGTAGATTCTTATAACCTAATCGCTTCAATTTTTACAAAACTCATGATTTTTTTTTATAGTAAAATTTTTTATCATATAACTTTATATAATGAAAAATCATAATAGCATATACTTTATTATAAAAAATTTAATATACTATTTTTGTGATTTTTTTGTTATTTAAAACTTAATATTTTTAGCATGTTTTTTTATCAGAAACTATCATATACACTCACTATAATAATAATAATATCCTTCATTTACCTTACTATTTGCATAATACAAAACAGAATATAAAAATATATATAAAAAAAATTTATATATAAAAAAAAAAATTGAATAACTGTATCAATTTTAAAATTTTATGTCATGAGAATCTAAAAATTTTTTTGCTTAGTTTAAGATATTAATAAAGTTCATCAGTTATGTAAAAAAGATTAAAAATATAAAAAATCTTATTTCTTAAATGTATTATAAATTTTCAAAGAATTTTCTAAAAAATTCTATTTTATTTTAACTTAATCAATTATTTTTTTTTATAAAAAAATATATTAAAATGTTTTATCCTATAAATATAATTTTAAAGTTCTAAAAAGATATAAATAAATTTGGATAACTCTTTAAATTGATCTAAAATATTAAGAAATATAAAGATCAGTTCATTAATTTATAATTTAATATCAAATTGGATTTTAATTTTTTATTTAACTTGATTAACTTACTAATCTAATTCATTATAATTTCTAATAAATGATTGATTTATTACAATCAACTCTTATTATAACAAACTTTATGTCTTAGACTATAAGATTATAGTGAAGATTTTAAGAGATTTGATTGGCTAATTTGCTATAATAAAAGTATTTTTATTATATTTGTTCAAAAAATTCTTTATATCAAGAGTTCACTATATTAATAGTTGACTGTGTTATTCAAAAATAATGATTTATTATTATTCAACTAGAATAATATATTATTATTTAAAATAGAATGATTTATTATTGTTTTAGTGAATAATTGATTCATTATCATTTAAGAATAATTTATTATTATTCTTTTTGAACAATTTGTTATTGTTATATATAAATGATTTTTATCATCTATTTGAATGATTCATTATCATACTAGTGAATGATTCAATTTTTTTTATTGAATAATCAAATAAAGTCTTTTAGATTACCAATTTGTCTGAAGTGATCTAAATTAACCTAAAGATTTTCATGTTAAACAGGTTAGACCAGGTAAGAATATCTGATCCAATCCAAAAAAAATATCAGATTGGTTAACCAGATAACCTGAACTGACCTGACCTATTCATGTAATTAATAATGAAAATTAGAAAATTTAAATAAAAATGAAAAATTATGATATTAGTTTTTTTTATAGAAGATAAACTTAGTATATTTATAAAATAAAAAATAATAACTATAATTATTAATCAACTAGTTTTCATTCTTCAATGTAAATATATGTAATGTTATATTAAAAATTATTCTATGATTTCTAACATAGAATTTCTTATAATTTCATAACAAGATAATTATTTTATTCACAATTAATAATCTGAGACTAACCCTAACTCATACTAATTCTAATACTAAATCCACCTTCTAAACTACCACACGATTAATTAATTCTCTAATTTGGGGATTTTTATGATAAACCTAACCTTGCGGTGAAGCCAACCCCTAACTCAAGCAATTTCTCGACGATCTTGTTCAAAGGGTATAATGGTGTCTCAAATGAAAATCTCATAGTTATTACAACACGAAAGGGACCGAAACGTTCTTCCGCTTCATATTTATTCCCGATATCTAACTTAAAATTGCAAAGGGTTAGAGTTCGAATACGAGGGATAGGAGGAGTAGACGTAGAGGGTTAGTGAAAAAGAAAAAACTCGTCGCAAATCTGAATAAATATTTTTTATTTTTTATTTAATTTTTTTTTTAAATAGACAAAAAAAAAAATGACGCGAAACAAATACTTTTAATTATTTATTTACGGGGTTTGCACATTATAACGAAAGCGAGCTTAAATATATAAGGAGAGTTAAAAAAAGGTGACCTATAATTGAACCACTAAATTAGTGACAATGACCTCCAGCACCTCTAACATCATCCTTGTGACAAGTTTCAGAGGGTGCGGTCGGCATCATCGAGACACATGTACACTGACATTTAAGATTACATGTTATCAGTATTACAATCTTCATCAAAGGCGCATTTACTTACGTATGAGAAAATAAGATTAAAAAGACGAAATTTAGAATGCATTGATAATTCATTTCGTAGGATTATATAACAAAAAAAAAAAGAATAGAGATTTTCAGTAAAATTGTATTACATACATGATGATTAAAAATTTTATAATTACTTGAAGTTAATTTTTAAACATTTAAATGTTGATGGAATAAAGGCGCAGTATGAGAAGGATAAAAATATCTCTGTTTTAAGGGCAAAGAGTTTATTTGCAAACATTATATTGACTTGAGAACGATGATCTTTATAAAACAAGGCAATTAAAAAAAATAAATAAATAATATTTATATATGAAAAGACTAATTTCTCCCTTTCAATACCTTATAAGAGTAAATATTAGCCCCTTGTGGTCGCCAATAATAGTCTGCCTGTACTTCATGTGGAAATTCAGAACTGATAACTGGATACTGCGCCTGCGAAACCCATCCCTGCAAATGCAATTAATACCATTTCTATTTATTACAGTTTTTAAACATCTCGTCAATTTTTAAATTAAATAATGTATTGTTTATGTGTGCATTCTTTCTATTAATACATAAAAGTTGGTCGGTCGGAGAGCAATTTACTATATTTATGATTTCGTATATGGTTCGTTGATACTATAACCTTTATTCTCTTTAATCGTTATTATAAATAGGACTTGTTTCATTTCAAATTCTCTCTTAGCAACTTCGAATACTAAAAAAAAAAAAAAAATTAAAATGTATCAACTACGCTTTCTAATTTTTCTTTGTGTGATCTTAGTTCTTACGCATAATATTTTCGCGCAATTCCGGTGCAAAGGCGACAAAGACTGTATAATACCTGGATATAAATGTATCTCATTACCTTCAATTGAAGGATTCTGCGTTGATAAAGCTATATGGATGGTTTTAAACGGACTTAATTGTGACTCTCCAAAGGGAATTTAATGAATCCGTTCAAGTGAGTTTTTTACATTATTATTTAGTATTTATATATATATATATATATATTTATGTATTTTTTTATTAACTTTGTATTACATTATTATTAGAAACGTTACTCTCGACTTAAATTGATGAATTGTTTATATATGTGGTGGGAATAGAGTCAATATCATAAAGTTTCTCAGAACAATTGCATTGTAATCTACATATTGAATTTTCCGAAAGAATTGACCTTTTATTTTTAAAGCTTTCGTGATTGCATAAATTAATGTCCTTTTCATACGAGAACTTTTTTTTTATTATGTGTAATTATCCCTCAATGGTATTGCAGGCAAATTTGCCTGCAAATTTTTTTAATAATTTTAAATTTTATAATACATTTTATGATGTTCTAAGTAAAAAGTTTAAAAAAAAATTTAATTAACTAGTAATTTTTTAAAATTTCGCCTTAATTAATAAACGTGTAATCTTGAATTTATTTACTTGGACAAAAAAAAAAATACTAAGCCATTACAAAGCTAATAGAAATTATAAAGAAGAAGAGTGTTGAAGTTAGATAATTTTACACAGGTGTAATACAATTAATTAACTATTCGAATCAATGGTAATTAGGTTATTTTACTGGAGCTGAAGATATACAACTCGATTACGACCTGGACGTGTCAAATTCATCATAAATATATCTCTCATGCCTCAAAAATGCCCAAGAAACCAATTTAGAAAACACTTCAAAAAAGCTAATATGACTTGACAATATAGATTTACATTTTAGTAGTAACTGGAGGGTGCAACACAAAGAAATTCCTAATGAATCATCACTTTGCATTGTCCACTATGTAGAAACGAGGCACTAATTTATCAACAGGCAATAATTGCGTTCAGGAAAAAAATAGGTTGGGTAGTATACATATATGAGAAATCGATTAATCCACATATATTGTATGTTAATCAAAAAGAGATCTACCACTTTGAGTGCTTTTCATTTTTCATTTGTGAAGATTTATGGAATTTGGTTCATCTTTCAACTTCATCTCTGACAACCTTAGCGTGTGTTCAGTCCAACCATAATACTTGAGTTATGCTAACAGAGTGATTTTGACTCCTCGTAGAATTTTTAGACGTTTACAATAGGCCGTTTTCTGTACGCCAGGTCTGGTAAGCTTTCGCAAACTGTAGCCACAAAGTGCTTCCGGTTCTACAAATCCTAATCTTTTTACACTTTATTCCTAAAGGATTTTAACTTCAGACCTTTGTTATCATTTCTTGTCTATATCTTTTTTTAAGGCTTGGTATAAACCAATTATTAAAATATGGACTCTTGTCAATAGAAATCTATTTAACAGTCACGGGAAAAAGTTTGCTTAAAATTTAAAAATCATAAATTAAAATAACTAATCCTAACCCTTAATAATTATTAAAGGTATCCAACCAATTTTATTTATTTATTCTTTTTTTGAACTGAAAATTAACATATGAATGCCAGAAAATAAAAAGGTCAAAAAAAAATTTTACAAAGTCCAAGATGTAAAAAAGTAATTTTTCTAGAAAGTTCCTTTATGGAATCGTGATCGACATTTTTTTCATTATTTTTTTCATTATAAAATCAATCAGTCGCAAACTATTTTAAAAATTTTTAACTTTTTTTTCAATCATGTCCAAATTATCTTTACAAAATGCCATATTAACATACGAACAATTAGAAACTACACCTTCAAAAAAAGATAATATACCTGAAGAATTAGAAGATGAGCTTCGTAGATTAGGATGCGATTTTATTCAATCTGCTGGAATATTATTACGATTGTAAGTAAATTAAATTTCCTATCTCTATTTGAATTTTAAAAAAGAATTAAATTAGGCGAATAATACATAAATATATGTATGTAACGTATGTATGATTTAGACCGCAGGTAGCTATGGCTACTGCACAAGTACTTTTTCAACGATTTTTTTATGTTGCATCATTAAAAAAATTCTCTGTTAGGGTTTGTGTCAATTTCCTCCTTTATTTTATTTTCCTTTTTGATATACATAACATAACATATATACGTACACTTAAATTTACTTTAATAAAAAAAGGATATAGGTATGGGAGCTTTATTCCTCGCTTCAAAAGTTTCAGAAGCACCATGCAAAATTCGCGATTTAATTAATGTTTATCATTATTTGATAAGAAGTTATTGTGGCAAGCCAATGGAACCTTTGGAATATTTAGGACAAGTAAAGTTTTTTACATTACCTCATATTTTAATTTTATTATTGTTTTTATGAATCTATTTAATTTATTTTACTTTTTATAAAAAAAAAAAAAAAAAAAGACATTTTATGAAATGAAGGATGCATTGGTAATAGCTGAAATGCAAATACTAAAAAAATTGGGATTTAATGTACATGTACAATTGCCATATGGATTAATGGTTAATTATTTAAAAGTATTAGAGTTAACTGATCATGAGACTATTCCTCAAAAAGCGTGGGGGTACCTTAATGATTCGTAAGTAAGAACTTATATCTTGATCTGAATTTTTTTATGATTTTTTTTTTTTAAACGCTTGTTTTGAATGATTTATATAGGTTAAGGACTAATGTGTACGTATGTTATCAACCTGCCACGGTTGCTTGTGCTGTTATATGGTTAGCTGCAAGAATCTCTCAAGTAAAGTTGCCAACTTCACCTCCATGGTGGGAATTATTTGAAGCTGAATTAGAAGATATCCTTTTTGAATAATTTTTACCGAATTTCTTTACTACTCTTTTTTTTTTTTCGTTTAATATTTATTCATAACATCGATTTAATCATTATGGAAAATGGAACTTTTTTTTATTTGTTTTTTTTTTTTTTTGTGAATACATATGGAAAATATAGCAAGACATATCATGAGATTATATGCTATAAGATTACCTTCAAATTTACCACTTTCACTTGATGAATTGGATGATTATTTAAAGAATTATGAAGATAGAAGAAAATCTGGAATTAATTATAAAGATGATGATAAAAATGATGATATTTTGATTTTGTAAAAGTCAAAACTACTACTACTTTCTACACTTTTTATAACATATATAATAACCATCATTACTACCAAGTGTAACAATAATTATTACCATTAAAATGTAGTTTGTTAGAAATTTACTCTCACGTTTGAGATCGTAGTTTGATGAATTAATTTAGATTATGTAGTAGTAAAAATAGAATAAAATAAAATTATAATTTTTTTTTTGTAATTAAAAGCTTCTTATTCCAAACCAAATGGATTATGTCAGGTTTAATTTTGGTTAGAAGATCCAATTTGTCAGAAAATTTTGTGGGAAATGAAAATGTTTTTGTCCATCCAATTTCTTTAAAGAGGTTGGTTAAATCCACCAAGATAAAATTCTTTGAGAATTTAAAGAGCCGTATCAAGTTATTACGAATGAAATAAAAAATAAAAAAAATAAAAAAATAATATAATTATTAAATTAGTTCTAATTAAAGAATTTAACAAAAGAATTAAATAAGTACTCCGGTATCTTTGTGAATTGAATAGTTTGTTTTGACCAATTTTGATAATTTTAACCTGCTTTAAAAAAACCCCCCCAAGATTACGATGAGATTCTCTTTAAAATGATCACAAATTTCTGTAACCTCGAGATAAGAAATTCTCTCACGCACACCTTTGGCACGTATCTAATGATCGTGAGTCGCATCATCATACGATTGATATTCCAGTATCAACAGCCTATACAAAGATGTAATACATAAGGCGTGATTCCAGAAAATTCATTTGATCATTATTTGCTGGGACCGCTTAATCTCCGATATGAAGAATGACAAAGCATCAAAACATGATCTCGCCGGAATGAGAATTACGAGTCGTCAAGTTAAAGGGAAGAGTTGATATAACTTTTCATGACAATCAAACTTTTAACATCAAATCCAAAGAAACACAATATGAATTACTTTCGATCGAATTATTTTCATAACCGAGATTACGAATTGATCAAATAATAGTTGGTGACCTTCCAGTGAGATGGTCCACCTAAAATCAATTAACGGTTCATGTAACAACAAATTATTAAATTATGGTCTAAAAGGGATATGTACATTATGCAGGTATATGCAAATGATACCGAACACTTCAGTAATTGCCACGCCCATACCTTCAATTGCAGTATTTCAAATGTCTTGTTTTCCAAAATTTTCGACTCTCCCTGTCTAAACGCCCTTGACGCTCGCACACATCTCTTGCTCTCAATTCATGTACCAACGAGATATTAAGGGTCGTTTTCACGAGGAATTTCACATTTTAAACAGGGATTTTTTCAAAGTAATTTTCTTTTAGCCTGAGCATGTATTAAAATGTCCGAATGCAAGGATTATTATGGTCACACCAAACGGAAAATCGTCATAATAAGGTAATTATGGTAAATGCATTAAATTTTCCTAAAATATACAGTGATCATAATAATTCCGGTCAAAAAAATAAAAAAAAAAAATAAACTAAAAAAAAAAAGAAAGGAACCTTCTTGAAAGAGATTAAAATAAAAAAAGGAAATACGATAAATTATCATTGCATGTGAAACAAAAAGGAAGGTAAACATTCTACCAATCATGAGCCAATTCACAATTCATAATTCATAACAGGCTTTCGCTCGAACAACTCGTTCGCATTCAAGGCAGGATAGCGCAGGGCAAAAGCTTCCACGTTTGATATGGAGTCAATTTCCATTTTTATAAATGTATCGACCATTGGTTTCATTTTTTTTTAAAAAAAAAGAACCAAGCGAGAGAAACTTGATCCACAAAAAAAAAAATAAAAAAAATGAAAAAGAAATGAAATAAAAAAAGGGGAAAGGGAAAGAAAGAGAAAGGTGACCAAACTTACCGTTTGATGCTAAAAAATTCGAAATGAGAGAGAACAAAAATCGATTGAAAAAAGAAAATTTTCGATAAACTGATTGATCAAATAAAATTTCGCCCAAAAGTCAAAAATAAATCCCATCACGTGAATCAAACGTACCAAGGCGTTTGAACGTACAGTTTGATGAATTAGATCTAAAATTTGGCTCGATGGAGCTTATACGGAGTTATTAAATATACTTAGAAGGGATGGATTTACTAGTTTTATTTCAAGTAATGGATAAAAAAAAAACCTGATGATAATATATGTTATATACAAGTTTATAATTTAAAATTTTTTTTTTTTTTTTTTAATCTATAATAATTTTCGGCCTTTTGCAGATAAGATAGATAATTTTTTTTTTCTTTTGGTTAAGGCCTTTTTTTTAATTGTGAAGAATTTACTTGTAAAGAAAATTCTGAAGAACTTTAAATTTACAATATATGCATATATTTATTTATATGTGAATATAAAGTTGAAATGATTGTGATGTAAGAATGAAAAGATCACATAAACGAATACATTGAAATCAATTGCATTATCACACATTAAGAAAGCATAAATAAATTTTCAAGCGAATATGTGAAATATATAAAAAACGGATTGTGACAAAAAAAAAAAAATAAGGGGACGAAATACATTGTGCAAGTTAAACGGAGGATTAATCAATACTTTTTGAATCCCTTGAATAAAAAAGTTAGTTTGTAAATTAAGAATTGCCCCTTTAAAAAATAGTTAAATGGTGACCGCAGCATGTGCATCTAAGAAATATTAATATTTTCTTCAAATATTTTGCAAGGTAAAGGGAATCTCATCGAAAACGAAAGGGAGAGATTTTTTCCAAGAGAGGTCCGAGGGTCAGGATGAACCTCCAACGAGCAGGTGCAGGGAAATAATCCAAGAGAGGGAGATAAGATTCGGATAGGGGCACGCCTAGGAAATAAATTAGTTAAAATAACTCGTATGACGTAACATCTCAGATTACGAGCGAACGCGAAAAGAAGGATGCTGCGGATTTTATTATCGGTCACAATACGCAATAGGGAACAAATAAACCCGTCCCAACCATGACATGAGAATGTTGTGACCTTCTCGAACATTCCATCAACAATGAGGGACGGAGATGAGTTAACACGTTTTGGGAAGGGGGTTTTTTTTTTACTTTAAACATCGCGTAATATAATTATTTACTGTAAATAGAAATGGTTAAATTTGGGAAATAAATAATCCGAAATGAGGGGATACAAACTCAGTTTCTTAATTTAAAAAAAAAAAAAATCTTGTTTGGAACCGGTGTAATAGGTTTTTTTATTTGCGCCTCCTGGAATCCTTGCACATGTAATTGGCAATATTGAACCCATCGGCATTTATTCAACATTACACACATATATTTATTTAAGATCACAACCTAGATCATTATGATCAAACAGTGTAAAAAAGTTTATATTAATTTAAAGTTTCAAACAATTTGTTTGGTAATAAATTCAAACAAATACACTAAAAATCGAAAAAAAAAAAGTTATCACATTTAAAGTAGAAAATTTTTTTTTTTTTAGTGTGATAGCTTGCGAAGTTCTTTAGTCCATATTTAGTTGTTTAAAATTACATGACAAATAAGTTTATCGTGTTTTAGGTTAATTATATAGTCTTAGTTTGTTTTATATCTCGGAATATTTTATGCCAAACGCGCTCTTTGTCTCACATTTATTCCCAAGAATGTATCAACCTGAAACACCAATTATTTCGCCTTCCGTCCTTTGTTGTTTATTATGTATGTTGAGTTTATCAATACACCTTATGATCTTTTACAGCCTTTCGCATTTGGGAACTATCAAAGACACGTTTTTGAACGATTCATGCAACTTTGCAAAACGTAGGCTCATAACTACTACTTTACTTTCCTGTGGTTTTACCATAAAAGTAAATCTATAATTTAACATCATCTTTATTTTTTTTAATTCTATTTTTATTTAGTGCCTCTATTTTATTATTTATTACAAAGAAAAAAATTTTTTTTTACATAATAAAATATTATTTTTTAATTTATTCGTATAACATCTACAACCCCTGATCTTTAATGGGTAAATAAAATATAGCTGTTTATTTTTTTGCTTTAAATAATATAAATTCTCCTCTCTCTTAAAAATATTAATAATAATAATAATAATAATAATAATAAATATAAAGAAAAATAATTAGGAACATGTAAATGGGAGGGGCCTCTTCTTTTTCTTTCTAAAAGGAATTAATCCCGTTAGATTATTGGAATCTATAAATGTAGATATTAAAAAAATTTCGGGGGTCATACATAGGGGACCTGCAATATGTCTTATTATAATAACCAAATTTATGCATATTAAAGATGTAATAAATTTAAAGATGCATATTTATTTTTTTTATATATATTTCAATGTTTTTTAAATTTTTTTTTTAATTTAATCTTAAATCATTAAAAACTTGTTTGATAAATAAATTGATTTACATGAACCTTTTTTTATTATGTAATAAATCAAAAAGGTGTTCGTGTGATATCAGGAAGAAATCACTAAAATCTAGTCTTAACTAAATACTTTCAACATTATGTAATTTTTTAAGGGGGTGGGAAAATTGATTTTCTATTATGGCATAAATTGAAAGGGGGGTAAAAAAAAAGCTACGCCAAAAAACCCTTTTTGTTTGTTTTTATTTTCGTTACATAAGTACCCCGAGTATTCTTTGACCCGGAGATTTATCGGTCAATTCCATTTAGTACCAATACTTCAATTATAAACAGATTTTTTTTGTTTATGTGTTATTCAAAACGTGAGTCGGCAATTTACCCTATGGGACTAATAATTGACATCATCATCTTGCCAAAAAAATAAAAGAAAAAAAAGAGATGTAGATTTGAGATGAACACTTTTTCCTGCCTGTGCAATAACTTTAAATTTCTGTGAAAAAGATCCAAATGAAAATGAGAAGAAGGAAATAAACTTTAAATTCTCTCCATAATTAGAATTTCATGTAACCAAATCAAAATGTCATTTAATATCTTTATTGATATTACCGTCTTTATTAGAAATGAGGTACCGGATATACGACGGGCATCCCAATGAAATTATGTAAACTTGTCAAACAAAAGCTTAAATCATGCAGATCTCATTATGCCGTGCCCTAAATTGCGTAACAAAGCATTATATTCTTTTTTCATATTATCATTTTCAGTATCATCATTTATAGATTGTGAACCTTTCAGGAGGATTAATCGATAATGTTCTTGATAGGTATACAACAATGATGTTAGATTCAGATCAAAAAAAAAAAAAAATGTATCGTCAAACAATAAATGAAACACAATCGTTTGGTAATATTTTTTGCACGACTGATTGAAAAAAAAAAAATGATCTTGATTTCACATCCAGAGAAGATATCATATGTCAGTCATTACATTATACTCGTGCCAATGTTTATTTTGTATCTTTATTATGATTTTTTTTTTTTTTTTCATTACAATAGGTGCGATAATGATTATAGTCATATTGTCATTGAATTGCATTACACTTCTTCCGTGAGGAGTGTTTCTTCCCTTAAATCAAGTAATTTGGATAAATTGAAAATTATCCAACAAAAAAAACCCGCTCGGTAACACTTCGGTTACTCCACAATGGATATCCAACATACGATATGAAGATGGTGACATCCAAAGAAAACAGCATGGGAAAAAAAAAAATAAAAAGGAGGACAAATTTGGTAACATCATGTATTGAAAAAACCATTAGCCGTCAGGTACCCCAAACTTTTTTTCTTGCAAGAACTAAAAAGAGTTTGGATTGTGCGTGAGTGAAAAAAAAAAAAGAAAGTAAAGACTTCGATTGCCAAAACTGTGATGAAAGGTGCATAACGTATACATGTCTAACAAAAAGAGAAAATGACGTCGTTATCTTTGAAAATAAAAAAAAGATTCAACCGTAATCTTGTAGTAAACGCGTAAAAAAAAAAAAAAAAAAAAAAAAGAATAAGTGTTTGTGATGGTGTAACAAAAATTTGGAACGTACCTTTATATTAGACATTGTTCGTTAAAGACACAATTATTATCGCTACCCTCTCGATTACATTGTTTGGTTCGTGATTACCAATATTGCATGTATCTTTTTTTGAAAATAAAATAATTTGCAAACATCGAGTCAACAATAATGTACGTTTAATAAATAGTAACAACGATGCTTAATTTGATTGCATTCCCCGAATGTATTTATTCTCTTTCCTATGTTTATTAGTTTAGGATATCATACTACAAATAAAAAAATAATATTTAAGTTAAACTAAGTAAATAAATAGAAAATAAGTTTGATTGGTCATGATTAATTAATTAATCGCGCTAAGCCGACAAGCATTTATTATGATTTGCTGAAAATCTAATTAGCCTGATTTATATATTGATGGTTTCAATTTGGTTATTTAAAAAATGGCACAGCATGTCCCAATACAGAATTTTTAAATTAAAACATCTTATGATCAATGCAAAGATGTGATAAATCGGTCCTGTTATTGCCGTCTTTACTAATGTATTTCGATCGGAATTGTATGTGTCTGGATATTATCAAGGTTTATCTATTTACATAATTACCTTCCGATTAAGTAATAGTCAAAACGCGTAGTTAATTTTAAACGCGTATACAAAGCTAACCATACGGTATATAATAACGGGAAAGCTATAATAATTCGGCAAGTGTACTCCGTTAAATATGCTTAAAATTAATCTGTCCGTGATTATTTAAGGATCAGTTGATCGATTCGGATTTATAAGTCCGATATAACGCGTACTATTTGATATGACGACTAAAATTCAAGTTTATATCCATCAAAGTTAAGGTTTGTTTTTAATTAAATCAGAAAAAAGAAATTCTCAAATGATTGAGGAAACTTGCTGTCTACCACTTTTGAATAATATGAAAAAAAGATTGGCTTTAATGTTTACTCCCCGTTGGGATCGGGTAACTCATAAAGGTGACAAAAGCTTGAAAGGAAAAAAAAAAAAATGAGCTCTGGCCCTTTTTTTTATAAAAGAAAAAAGATAAAAATAAAATAAAATAAATACATAAATGATTTATTATATTAATGTATATGTAAGTAATGTCCGTCGGTACATTATATATTGACTTATTAAAATGATTTATTTTTTTAATTTAGGTAAGGTGATCCTTTAAACGACAATTTGATTGATTAAATATCAGCCGAAACTTTAAGTTAGAATTTCCTTTTCGATATCACAAAGTGCCTAGAAATGCAATAAGTGTTCTACCGCAAAGAAGCGTCGTTGGAATTTTCGATCCATTTCATTTAGTATTTGAAGGTTGATGAGAAATCTTTTTTTTTCTTTTATTTAAAAAAAAAAAAAAGAAAAAAAGAGAATTTAGAATGTAGAACAAAAAAAAAAATCGCTTTTGTTAGATAATTTTTAGGTAATCGCTTAAATAGGAATTATATAAAGGAGTTCTAAGTTAAGGTAATTAAATGTACAACTGATCACCAAACCCCATGTAGTAAATTAATATTTTTTATGGATAATTTTTTGAAACAAATTATTTATAAGTTACATATATATTTATACATTTTTTACATTTATATATTTTAAGTTTATTTGATTAGTTTAAATTGAGTTTTTTTTTTTTTTTTTTAAAAAAAAAAAAAAAAATCAAAAATTAAAAATTTAAAAAAAAAAAAACGACCATTAACTAAATTAAATAGTGATTACGCTAAGTTTGGTTAAGAGTTGTTCGCTAAATGCCGAATTTGATTTTGACATTACATGATATATAAATGATTTTTTTTCAATCGGTAGGTTACAATAATAAAATATGCGCGAGAAATTTGATTACAAAATGAAATGGGTCATAAACTTAAATGGGTAGAAATATACGCGAATATTACGTATTATTCAGAAGTGATACCGACGCAGGTGTTAAAATCAACACCAACCGATGACCCATTTTATATGTCCATTTGAACCCAAAATAATTTCATATTGTATACTTTATCTGGTTAACAAAGTTTTTTGGTCGGTGAATGATTAATCAACTATTTTTATCTTTCATATTTTATGAATTCCGATTAAGAAGGTGAGGGTATTTCGAAGCATTTATTCCGAAAAATTTCACAAAAAAATAATTGGATTTGATTGTGAACATTTCCGATTTACATGTCATGTTAATTAATTCATTTTACTATTTTTACTAGGGTATTAAATGAAAAATTGTTGACATTGATTTATAACAATGGGAAAATTCATAATTCATTTCTTTACCTAAGAAACAATTGGATTTAATACATACAATGCGTACGATCCTATTATTCGTAATTATTGTCCTCGAAATAACCCATTTGAAAGGTCACTCGAACAGGATTTTACTGGTTAACTGTTAAATGAATTCATTATACTTTCATATAATGAAAGAGCAAACAATATGATCTTCTTCATTTATACTTTTAATGGTTGATGCCCTGATTAGTAGATTAGATATTGATCCCCAGCCGTTAAAACAACCGAGTATTTTAAGCGGGGGGGTAAACAATTTATGCAAGCCACTGGAACATTTTACTAATTTAATATAAGTAATACAAAATATATTCCTATATTTATAATTTAATAAAAAAAAAAAAAAAAAGGGTTTGGTTTTTCCTCTGTCTGGTGATAAAAAGTGCCGAGCTTGTTGTGATAATTAATCTTTTATCTATTCAGTAAAAATAAAAATATGTATGCAACTAAAAAAGTTGAAAAGAATAAATTACGAATTTTTATTCATACCCAATTAGGATTTGAAAGATGGATTGCAAAAATTAATAAAATTATATAAAATTTTTACAATAACACCATATTTTAGTTATTGAAAAAAAATTGCATAAAAACCAGCGCCATTGTTATTCTTGGCGATTTCAGCTCATGCGCGACCCCTATAATCTCTAAAGGTTGATTATTATCATTACACTCATTAAAAAAAAAAATAAAGTAAAATAACAAAATTTTCGTCTCTCTTCCTTTCACTTTTCGTTGGAAAATATGCCACCAATTAGAGAGCATCAAACTTCACCTTCTTCACAGCACCAGCCAAATGCTCATTCTTCAGGCGAAGAAGATCATTCGTCAACAAAGAGTGATAAGTCAAATTCATTGTTATTAGCTGATAAAGACCGTAATAGACGTGGTAAAAGAAGTCCAAGCATAAACACTAGAGCTTCGAGAGTAGGCGTGACGAATTTTATAAATGTGATAAAAAGTTTACATCCAGGTGAATCAATAAATTACTTTCCTATAACAAAGGAAACTTTACAGGAATATATTGATTCGAAAAGAAAGGCCCTCATAAAAGCCGGTTCTCTTGAACAATATTTACAGCATATTCAAGCGTATAACATTGCCCTTGGCTTTGGTTGGGACGGACACGTATTTGGTCCAATCATCAAAAAAGCTTTGGACGAATTAAGAAATTACGAAGACGAGATTTCCTTAAAGACCGGAAATGTCTTGATCGTCTCTTCAAGCCAACCTCAACAACCTACTTTAATAAATTCTGCAATTTCACAACAATCAAATCCCTTTTCGAATTCTTTGGAATCTAATTTTAATTCATCACCTGATGCTGATGTTAGATTGGAAAACTTATTTACAATCGATGAAGATGATACTATGAACGATGACCTTCTCGATGAAGTTTTGTCTATTGAAGGTAATAAAAATTTATAATTCATATTTTTTTTTTTTTTTTTTTTTTTTTTGCGACGACGTACAAACCTCCCAATCGACCGATATTCGTCTAATATTAGAACAAGAAAAGAATTCAAAGAAGGTGATACATGTGGTCTGCTTTGATGCTTCGACCATTCCTTTCGTTGTACTGGATCAACGCGCTAAAGTTTTTCTGGACAACCTAAACTCTCCTGATCCGACGCAGAATCTTCGTCAACTGTATGCTAACGTGTCTTCTGCGAACTTTCCTAAATCGTGGGGTGATGTCGATTTAAAGCTCCATTATAGAGTGGAATCTCGCGAAGATGCTCATCACTTTAGTTTATGTGGTGTATCTTCTTTTGTTCAATTTTGGTCAAAGTTTAACGAATTTGGAAATGATGTTCAACTAATCGTATATCGAAAATTTTCAATAGGTATTTATTTCATTTTTATTTTTTAACAAACAATAAAGTATTGAATAGATTGTTAAAGAGAAGAAATGGAGCCATTTTCCTATTTCCCCCCATACAAAACCTCATACATACCAAAAAAACCACACCACTTTCCCATTTTGTATTAGAAAGGAATGCCTTTTATTCACATAATCGGTTTCATTACGTATTTTGTTTAATTATAGTTAACACTTCCCAAAGACGTTTCCATGCTAGTCCCGAACCAATACTTCCAAGTCGCCCATCCTCTCCACATCCAATTCAAAGCTCTCTTGGTATGTATAAAGAACATAAAAGCTTTGATTACGTCATAAAATCATGAATTTGATTCGTGCATTATAACAGTTGCATTTCAATTATTAATATTTATTGCTATTCGTTTAGATTCTCAAACATTAAAATCCGTTACAGTTCGTTCCAAGGCTAGGATATACAAACAAAAGATCGCAGTTTCAGATACTACAACGTTTACTTCGCTTATCTCGTTCGCAATTAAAGTACCTCCTCCGGTTGGTAAACAGTTTGTGATTAGAGCTGCGGATGGGGTACTTGAGTATATGCCTGGTGATTTTGTCCGAGAAGTAATTACTGGGATTGAGCATACCGAAATTCTTATATGTCTTGAGGATGCCGGTCCTGTGAATTTCGATTACTTTTAAAAGAATCGATATTTATATAATTATATTTTTAGTGTAAACAATTTTTTATCATAAACGCACAAAAACATTTTTATTTTTTATTTATTTTTCTCCTCTGTGAAATAATTAATTTTATAATCACGAACAAATTTCTTACATCGCTTTATGTTTATTTTGTAAAATAGGACTTCTTTTTTTCATTATTATTGTAATTTCTTTTTGTATAGATTAAGGCACAATGAATCCTTTTCATTAGCTATCGCTTATCTATAAATTTATTTTTATTTTCGTTTCGTATACCCTGAAACTTGTTAATACATACTCTTTTTGTGCGTAAATGTACATAATTATTATAATTATTCAACCTTTTTTTGCGTTTTTCTTCCATTTATACAATTCCCTTTCTTTGTACTAGATTATTTTCCGACAAAATTCTTTTTTGTTTGAATTCTTAAGTATTTTTTTTTATTCACTAAATTTTCGTATTTTGGTTTTAATGTACATTTTTTTTTTAAAAAAAAAATATATATAAATTTATATATTTGTTTATTGTAATTATTTTTTTTTATCAAAATTTTACATTCTTTTTTTTTTGAGTTCAAACAACTAATATAATATATACTTTAAATATTTTTCATTCATTTAATCTTTATTTTTGTTTTCATTTCACTTTTTTGTTTTTTTCTTTTTGTTTTAATTTCCTTCTTTCTTAACTTTTATATGATTGGTCCTTAATTTCTAAAAACTTTTTTAAGAAAATGTTTCATTCGTAATTCATTGATGAGATTTAAGATTCAACATTTAAACAATGTTTTCTTATGTAAATTATATTTGTGTGATTATTTAATAAAACTTCTTCATTTTGTAATATGAATGTTGTTTCATGTATTCTTTGTTGAATTATTTGGGGAAAAGATAAGATGAGAATTTAAGAAGTATGAGAAGCGCAAGAAGAAAGCCGAATATATTTACTTGAGAATTTAAAAATAAAAAGAAATTTTTTTTTTTTTTTTTTTTTTTTTTTTTTTTGTTTGCATGAAAACGTTTGAGGTTTTTTTTTGGAACCCGATTTCGGCTTCTTTGATAATCAATAAATTAATTTTTGGATTCATAAAAACCGAGATATACTGAATGAAATCACAACATTTGAAATGAATCACTTTGGAGTGAACAGGGAACATTTTATTCATGTACCTTTTTTATTTTTTTTTAAAAAAAAAAAAAGTTTCGGCGAAACTTTAAATTGATAAAGATAAAAAAAGTTGATCCCGATTATTAAAAAATAGTAACCTTCCTTTAATAAGCCGTCTATTTTGTTGAATGATTCATTTAAAATGGAAAAAATTTGATTCTTCAAACAATTCGAACGTTCCTTTAATTCTACTTTAAAAGGTTTTATAAATATTTATTTTTAATTTTATTTGCGGTAAAACATCAGTCGATAAATTTATAATTATTTACTTGACGTAAATTTATATTACAGGTTTGTTTCTTGTTTCATCAAAATATAAACAAAATCATTATCCAAGAAATCTAAAAAAAAAAAAAATTTATAATTAAATAAAAGTTAACCGAATTTATTGGTCTTGGAAGTGTAATTGAAATATCACCCTTGCGTTTGAAAATAATAAATCTTGGATCCTTTTTTTTTTCGTTTTAGATTGTCTTTACTTAATCATTGTTAAACATGAATTAATAATATATTACATATTATCCTTCTAATTATTTGTCAATAATGTTCTAATTTGTTCTTATTTTATAAAACAATTTTTTTAAAAAATCTATTGTTTTTTTTTTTTTTTTTTGGAATCGAAAACTATTTGACCTGTCTAATTAACGATCGATCCGATACGTTGTATAAAACCCAATTTTGGTTAAAATATTTTTTTTTCTATAATGAACTTTTTTGTAACCCGGTTTATGCAATTAGATTTAATATTCTTTTTATATTTTTTTTGCGTCCTTGAAATTTATTTTATAAGGATACTTTTAGGATTAGGTTAGGTATAAAAGATTAGATTTTGGTCTGGAATTTATCTACAAAAACAATCTATTTTACAACATACAATGAAGAAAATTTTCCAATCCTAAATTAATTATGACATTCTTTTCCAAAGGTATTATAAACTAAATTAAGTGTGAATTAAAGAATTTAATATACCATAAATATAAAAAAAAAAAATGTTTCGAACTGCGTATGTTATTTATTACACATTCAATCTATTTTTATTAATTACTCAATCGCTTAAATCCGAATTACGTTTTTTGTATTAACCTTCACTTGGATTATAATAAAGGTCTAAAAAAGTAATTCTTAACGTTAAGTACCTTTGGTGTAAGAAACATATATGTACAAGACAATATATGTCCTCTGTTTGGGAACAGATTTTTCAATTAAAAAGGACAACAAAAAAGATTTAAAAAAAAAATCCTTAATAGAAATTAATAAAGATTTGGAAAGTTCGTTAATTTACTCTGCATATTGAAAACAATGCCTTGTTAAAAAATATTATAATGAAGAGGACAAAGATATTTCTTAAATGAGACAGATGTAAATATTAATTAATTATGTTTTAATATAAATCATATTGTTTATTATGCTGACAATTGTTATTATGAAATTTCACAAATTCACAAATAGAGAGAATGACTAAAATATAATTATTATATAAACATGATAAGATGCTAGGGTCCGATATAATATTGATAAGCAAGAATAATTTGATTCCTAGAGATTTCAGCTTCTTGAAAGGCGTGAATGAATTTATGGAGTTACACTCAATTATGGAAATGTTTCCAGTCATGTCATGAGATATAGTGAATCATATAATCCTAATATAAGTTTATTAGCAACGATCTCATATGCTCAACTTGCTAAGATATATAACTTAAATGTTATTTATTTATTTCTAAATATTAACCATAACATAACTTTATTAAATATATTTATATATAAAATCAAATTCTTTTTAACTTGGTTTTAAAGATCAACTAAACACAAAAGTTTACATTAATTTTTTTTAAAAAAAATAATAAGTTTTCGTAAAAGAATTTGAAGTTTTTAAATAAAATTAATAATTAATTATATCATGTTATTTAAATAATATATTAGTTATTATAACATTCATTGTCCTGAGCGAAGCGAAGGACTAAATATTTCTGTGCATTGATTAAAATGCTGGTCATATGAGCGTTTCTCTGTCCGCCACGTGATTTTCGTCCAATAATTCGTTCAGGACTCACAACGCCGTTTCCTAGTAATTATTTAATAAATAGATCCTATTAATAAAATAATATCTTTTTTAAAATTTTATTTTAAGCATTTTGCAATAGAAAGGGAGGAAATTACCAAAATTTTTTTTTAATCGTTTTCTTCTTTTCTACTGCAAAGCGTCCATTTTATTATAAAAAATAGACTTTATAGACTTTTTCTTACAATTTTTATTATTAATTAAACTGTTATAAAATAGTATTATCTGATAAATTAACGTCTAATAAATATTAATAGCTATTGAATATATGATTAAATTTTGACCAGACTTGTATATTAATTTACTAACTATATATTTGCGATATTTATTAATTAACACTTATTGAATTACACGAAAAGTTATGATGATATAATAAGGCATTAGTTCAATTTATTTTCTAAAACTTTAATTAATGTGCAAAAATTTATACGATCATGCTTTAATAAGTTCTCAGGGAGATTGCACCTGATTTGAAGAATCCCTCTGACTCAGCAAAAGAAATTTTTGACCAATGATCATTGCTTCAGACTGGTATTGATTGTATTCATAAACTAAGATGTAACTAAAACAAAATCCTAACTATAACTAATAATTTGAGAATAATATTATTAATAATATTGAACTAAGTGATAAAATCTCTAAATGTAATTATAAATCTATTTCTGAATATGTGTTTCTATCATTTTATTGAGAAAAAATTTTTTTATATACATATCAGCAAAAGTTCTATTTATTGGTATTAATCCTCCTATGAATTTATCTTTAAGATAATCTTTATTACATCTCTTTATCTTTGAATAATAATCTACTATTAACTTTTTTTCACCTTGAGGTAATGATTTATATTAGAACTTATTTACCTCATCTACTTTTTTTTCACCTTGAGGCAATAATTCATATTAGAACTTATTTACCTCAACTGCATTATCTACCATAGATATTACTTAGATTTCATCTATATCAATACTATCTGAGCATATTTTCTCTCAAAATTCATATAGATAATATGACAATTTTATTAGACTTAATATTTATGAAAGATAAATAGTATCAGATTATATAAGTACATGAAATAATCATAATGTATTTTTTTATATTAGTATTACACAAAAGAAGATATAGATGATGATGATCAAAAGATGACATTCAATCACTAGAAAGTTATATATTTATTATATGTTTTCTATATTATCTATAACATATATTTCTTTTATACAATATATATTATTTATTTATTTTATTTTATTTATACTATATATTTATTTTATTATATTTATCTCATATATTATATTTATTTCTTT
>CAJVPP010000031.1:0-59791 GCA_910592005.1 Funneliformis mosseae | reverse complement strand
TATAATAATGTCACGTGAAATGCGATTATAAATAGTTTATTTATTTAATTATTCAATATGCAAAAATCTTTTTTCCCGGTGATAGTGATTAACATATAGTTGTGATTATAAAAAGGGTAAATAAATATTATATTTTTGGGACATTAAAATTAAGTGATTATAGACAGGATGTGATTATAAACAGGGTGATTATAGACAGGTTTGACTGTATTGTCCAAAAAGTTTAAAAGTTAAACTAGTGTAATCTTGTTTTTCTCATTAAAGTTATTTTTTATTTTTTATTTTATTTTTTTTTTTTGTTAATTTTGTTTAATATTTTAAAAGGATAATTTCAAATGAACTACTTAATATTTAGCAAAGAAAAACTGCTAGCTTTAAATGATAATTGGTTTACTAATTTTGAAATTATTAAAAAAGAAAAAGGAGTCTATTTTAAATTGTCTGAATTTAGGTCTAAGATAAAAATGCTCTTTTAGTTATTAAGCTAGTTTTGTTCACATGATTCATGATCAGCAGAGTGAACCAATAAAAAATTTTTGACTATGATGCATCTCACTTATAAACTACAAAAATCCAAAATTTCAGATATAAATTTATATAACATTCACATAATTTAGATATCTTAATTCTGGCTGAATTCTGTAATGCTAGCCAAAAAGTTATAATTTCATTTTTTATAATTCATTTTAATTTTGCTATTACATGATCAGAAATTTGATAATGAGATCTATATTTCTTAGCTGCGTATTCAGCCAACATACCTGTAATTCTATTCCTATATAAGTTCATATAATGCTATATTTTTCAAACGAATTTTCTTATTATAATTACTAACAGAATCTAAACCTTTAGAAACAACATACTGCAAATCCAGCCATGAGTAATCATAATTTTCTCAGGTGTATTTTTTGCCACATCCTAATATTGTTCAATAAAATTTAACTTGCAGTGAAATTTAAGATAAAAAATAACCTTATGATCTACTTCTAAAATTACTCTTCTAATGCACTTTTTTGTGGTAAAAAATCAGGTTGTAATGAGATAATTCAACATGTATAATATTCTATCTGAGTTGTATTATATACTTTGTCTTTATATAATTTACAATCAGCACTTAGACCATCTCTTCATAAGCCACTTTCAATTAATATTTGCTTTATTCTTTTAAGTTTGTCATTACTATTTATCATTGATTGATGTTTATTATTTGGTTTAAAAAACGTATTTCTCATTTTAGGTTATTTTCCTCAGATTTTAGATACATTCTACTAGCTATAAGAGTATTAAGTTTAAATGCTACATGGTTCAAACTATTGTCAAATGCAAACAATAGCCTAACATAATTAGAAAAGAGAGCCTCAAAAATTGGGATAGCTTTGGTTTGAACTTGGTTTATTAAATGTTTATTTGTCTAATACCTATCTTAGTTTTTATCTGATTGAAGATAAATGCTTGCTTCTTCAGATATAGAAGCATTTTCTTGAATTTGTTGATTATTTAGCTTAAGCTGGCTATATTCTTCTAATAAAAATTCACTGATCATAATTGAATATCTATTACATTTTTTATGTAATGGCAGTTCCTCTAACTTTACTCATATACCTCGTTTTCTATCATTAGAATAAAATATATACTCATCATGCGTTACAAAAATTACCTCTTTATCATTAGATTCTAAAACTGGCGAAATATGTTCTATATTCTCACCTTCATATATTGCCATATATTTTTCATAATTAAACATTTCTTTCAAAAATAATTTTTGATATTCAACAATATTACGACACTCATGCTCATCGTAGTATATTCCTTTTTAATTTTATTTGTTAATTTTTATATCATATTCATAATTCAAATAATTAATGAAAATTTTTACCTTATTTTTTATTGCTAAAAAGAAAAGTCAAGTACATTTAATCAATGTGCTAATGTTGCTATACTTATAGTTTTTTTTTTGGTTATCCCTGTATTGATGAGCAATTTTTGCTCAATGAATTCTTTAAACTTTAATGGAGTTGTTGTTCCACCCTAGGATTAAATCCATGAATAACACTCTTCTGTTACATCTTCATCATCTATTAGCTGAATTGTTTTTTGATGTTTTTCTTGATGGCTTACTGAAAGATGATTATACTAAAGCTAATAGTTTGTCCAGTATTGAATAGATCTCGCTTTAAAAAAAGTATGCTCAATATAAACTAATTCTGCAACTTCTTTGCTAGCCTTTGCCTTTCCACTTTCATTTTCATCCAGCCTCTTTAAGTATTCAAAGATAGTACACTTCTTATTATATTCAGTTATCATTAGAACTTTATGCTGCTTTTGAAGTTCAATTTTTAAATTTTCAATTTTTCTTTTAAAATAAGTTGATCCATTTCTCATCTTCTATGTCTTTGTGTAATCATCCAGAGTTGATTTATTCAGGTAATTTGTTATCTTTACAGTCCCCTTTATGGCTTTTATAAATGAGTTACTTGGCCTATATTTATCAAAATACGTTGATTTCTTTGTTTTTTCAGTAAGATAATACTCGCGCTTATTAGTTTCTAGATATGCATTATCTGACCAAACCAACTTGAAAGGTTTTCTTTCACTTGATCATAAGCAACTTTGTCATCCAAATAATCGATCACATAATCCCATCCACTATCATCATTATCTCTCTAATTATCATTATCCTTCGAATCATCAGTAAGCCGTGATTTTTTTATAAACCTTTCATTATTATTTCGTTCTTGCTTTTTGATCTAAATTTTTCATTTGAATGGGCGATTCATAATTATCATTAACTGATCCAGTGAAAAAATTCCATCATTTTCATATGAAAATCATACATTTACATACCAATCCTCAGTCTGAAATTTTTCTTTTTCTTATATATATCTTACAAAATATTCTTGAACTTCAAATCAAAATAAAACAAAATGTAGATTATTTTTTTAAAAAATAAAACCATTAGAAATAATCAGCTTATCATGTTTTATTAATCTATTGGTTTGATTTTTATATTTTATTGCTTTTTTTCTGTTTATAAATAATTGAAGTAATGTGACAATTTTTGTGGTTTATAAGTGAGATGCATCATAAAAAGTGGATTTCCCCTTTTCTACTGATCATCTCTCATATCATTTCTTTGTTTTTTTTTATTTTCTCCGTCAAAAACCTAAAATATTACAATTTTAGCTAGGTTTAGTATTAAGTAGTTAAATAATAGGAAAATATTTATGTATATTCTCTAATATAATAATATTTTGTAAAGAGTAAAGTGAATGAACTGGTATTCTAAAAGAAGGTGAAGAACTTTACAAATGTTTTTTGTAAAGAATTTTAGAATAAGTTCCTTCAGAGAATATTGAACGAAAAAAGAAGCTTCAAAGTTATGGTACTGGAAAAAAAATTGGTGAAATGGGTAAAGTGATAAATTATTGGTATTATAAATAGTTGGATTAGGGTAAGATTATCAGTAAGAAGGTTAAGAAATTTGTCACATAGTGTCACATCCCGGTCGTTCTTTACGTTCGGGGAAAATGCCATTTCTTATAAGAAAAGAAAATTTATAATCAATATATAACATTGAAAAATCAGTAAAATAGTAAAATTTGTTTATTTATATATAAAAAAATTTTTTTTTTTCTTCACGAAAATTTTTTTTTTTTAAAAAAAAAAAGAAAAAAGAAAAAAGGAATAAAAAAATTTACAAAAAAAAAAAAATAAAAAATGTTCGAGTGAATATTAATTAAATATTCGATATAATAATGAATTACAATCCTACACGATAAATGATTATTTTTTTAAAAGTAAACGAGAAGGAAAAACGAATTATTTTAAAAATAAACGACGAAAGAGAAGTAAGAAAAAAAAAAAGATCGAAAAGTTCGTTAAATAAAAAAAAAAATATTACAAGAAAAAAATATAATCGAAAAAAAATATATTATAAGCATAAAATTATACAAGGATATATATATAAACCATCAAAAGAAATCATAAAGCGTTTTTTTTTTTTTTTTTTTTTTTTTTTTTTTTTTTTTTATATCAACACAGATATCATATCGTAAACAAATAATAATAAATGTCTCTTCCTGAGAGAAAATAATATTAGTAAATATGAAAGTAGAAAAAAAGAAAAATGGAGTACTAAACTAGTAGAGTTAAATAAAGATAAAATAAAATAAAAAAGATTAGATATAAAAGCTTAAGTTTTTTTTAAAAAAATTTATACACAAAATTCTGCACATTTTTTATATATACATATTACGATATTCGTGTTGTTTTGGTACTTAATTGTTTATGGAAAAATTTCCGGCCAAGATCATTTTGTTGGTAACGACGTATTATTTGATGTGCTCGATGACGCAATTGGCGCAGAAATGTCATCATCTATCACACCATCTTCTAATTCTTTTACTTCTTTTGGCCAGATACCAACCAATCTAATCACGCTTCCCCAAGCTAAGTCAATGACCCATCTTGGTAAAATGCCATGCAATAAAACTTGTACTTTAGCGATCGTTCCGACAACATAACGATCGTTTGGGAAACCAACTTCGAGGGTTTCAACAACAGTTCTAACGATCTCTCTTGAACTATCTTGACCGGAATGAATTTTTTGCCAAAATTCAATCACTTTTTGAATATAATCCTCCCCGTAAAGGGTTAACGTTTGTTCGGTAATTTCGGGAGAAGCAAAAAATTTTTTAGAAATTTCCATTAAATCGGGTTGGGTTAATCTAGACTTAATTGGACCGGGTTCGATCATAGTTATATGAATTTTCCATGGTAATAATTCTACGCGTATGGTATCCAACATAGCTTCTAAAGCATGTTTAGAAGCGCTATAAGCCCCATAAAATGGAACGGTGGTTCTTCCCAAGATGGAAGTCATGTTTATAATTCTTGGATAAATATCTCGATCTTTTGACGGTTTTTTCATATTATATTTAATATTTTGTCTTAAATTTGGTAAAAGAGCTTTAATTATTTTAATCGGTCCCATAAAATTTACTTCCATTGTTTTTTCAATTTGTACGGCTGAAGTAAATTCAAATGCGAAACCCTCATTACATCCTGCATTATTAATTAAAGCAAATAATCCTTTTTCTTTGGTTTCATGTGAAACCATTCTTGCACATTGTTGAATTGATTGTTCTTTGGTTACATCAAGCAAAAATGGTCGAAATTTTGATGCTGGAAGTGCTGAAGGTTGTGCAAGAAATTCTTTAAATGCCGATTCGGTTAAACAACCCGCAAATACATAATATCCCCTCCTATGTAAAGCCTTTGCAATCAAATTTCCTATACCAGAATCACATCCTGTTACGAGAACGTATCTATCCGCAAATTTTTGATTTGGAGGGGGTGTAGCAAAGAAGCTACCAACATACGAAATAATTCCCATCGTGATTCTTTTGATTTGGTAGGTTTACTTTTTTTTTTTAAAAAAAAAAAAAAGTTATTCGGATTTAGAGAAAGAAAAAAAAAAAGTTGTCGTTAAATTAATTGAGGATTGTTATAAATGAGTTTTAAAGAAAATTTTGGATGTTATGAGAAATGATGAAGGAGATTTGATGATGTTGGTTTTTTTTTCTTTTTTTTCGTTAAAGAAAAAAAAAAATTATATATATCGTTAAATAAATGACTGCAAAAAAAAGTGAGAAAAAGTTAATAAACAAGTTAATCAATTAGCAAAAACCTTCCTTCAATGTTTAGATTTTAAAGGTAACATACCCGAAAAAAAAAGTCTTATAAAATCAGTAATGAATGATTGCAAAAGGCATTGAAAGGAGGGGGTTGAATTTTCAACATGGAAAAGAAAAAAATTTTAAATCAATTTTCTTGGATATTTATGCTTGAAAAAAAAAATTATTTTTTTTTTTTTTTTGCCAACAATACAAAAATATACAAGACTAGTACATTCGCCGCGAAACACAACAATGATAGAATGATAAAGTAAAAAAAAAAAAAAAAAAAAAAAAAAAAAAAAAAAATATATATATATATATATATATAACTTTATATTATATTTTGACATGTGAAAATTGTTTTGATGATTGGTTAAACAACACAACAATCCAAACAACTCGTAATTACAATAAGATCATCTGAATAAATTTTATGCCAGAGCTTTTGTCATACAATTCAAAAAAAAAAACCAAAATCGCAAGACATCAAGAATTTAAACTTGTTAGCTACAAAACAAAATATAAAATATAATTATCTTTTGAATTCAGGGTTTATTTTGGTCGATTGAGTATTTCCTTTAAACATCCAAGATCGACATTTAAAAAATAATTTTGAGAAAAAGTAAAAAAAAGAAGTAAAAAAAAAAAAATCCCTCCTCCCCCCAGTATCTAATTAAAAATGATTATCATGCTTTGACAATTAACGAATCGTTTTCGCAGAATTTGATGAATAAATGCACCTACATTAGGTCTTCACATTCGTCTAAATCAAGCATGTTGATAAATGCGCGACAATCGATGATTAATTTTCTGTTAACTAAATTATATAACAACTAATTGAGATTAATAAATGTGGATGGGATCCCTGCTACCTTGCAGAAGTACCACTAATACCTGCATAATGTCGATTGACGCATTTATTTTGGAGAAAAAAATATTATAACCACCAAGCAAAAGTGCAGGAATGTTGTGATCTAAAAATTGGAAACTTGCTTACCAATATAGACAAATCAAATAATCATCGTCCGCTTTTTTTAAAGTTTTTTTTTTTTATCAGTTGTGTTATATTATAAAGTAGGCTTTCATAAGTATAATATCTATGAAATTTCCCTTTGTGAATACGCATTAAAGTCTCGTGGGCATACATTCATTACAATCACTATAAATTAATCACGAAAAGATAATGATTGTTAAATTTTAGTAACCAGATTAAAATGAAAAACATTTCTTCATCATTTCACACGGCGAAAACCAAAGAGAAAAAAAAAAAACGAAAAAAAAACGCCAAATTGATCCTACTATTGAATAAAATTGAAGGTAGGCTGAATGGCATAGGAATAAACACCACGTTTTAAAGAAATATCATGCATCTTTGCATCAATTTTATGCATTTGGATTGTCGATGGGGGAGGGGGGTTTTTTTTGCTCCTTAATCCACGAGGAGATTGTCACCTTTTGATTGTTCTTCATTATTTCAATCAAAATATTTATTTATTTTAATATAACTTTATAATTTGACATTTTTTAAATACAAAAAAAAATATTTGTATCGGATATCGATTTTGACATAAAATTACGATATACAAAAAAAAAAAAAAAAAAGAAAAAAAAAAAAACAAACAAAAATAATAAATCTATTATGTATCTACTTTTTTAAAATTATTAAGTCATGCAACATGTTTATTGTAAATAATTAGCGTTAGCAATAATTATGACAAATACAATGAGAATGAACAATGGACTTCACTTATGATAATTTTATATATTAGGCAAAAACTGTCAATTAAGTGTCGTAAATAAATGTTGATAATGATTATTCGATAATTATTTTATTATTTTATTTTTCAAATTTGTATCGCGATGCAATGTGATGTGCAAATCATCAAGATTAACCATTAATCCGATCTTTGACAAATTTGGATGTTATTAATTTCGGCCAAAATTAACAAAATTGCATATGCAATTAGCATTCATATATTATATAAAGATTTATTATACAGTTAATTTGATTAAATTTTTTCTTTTTTTTAAAAATATTCCAATGTTTTGAAATTCTATGCTATATCCTCTATTCACAAAAGTGATTTTCTCCTTTTTCTTCTATTTTTTTTTTTTTTTTAAAAAAAAGATTACATATATACATTCTCTTTCTCTTTCTCTTTATTGTTAAATATGTATATAAATAAAAAAAAATATAAATAAAATAAATTGATTAAATCTACATTACAATGATGAAGTATGACCATGTGAAGGAGGCCTTTGAAGTAAATTTTCCAATTGAAAAGAACTGTTGTTCCCCTCGGAAAGTACAGATTCGCTATCATCACATGACGATATATAATCATCATCATCAGAAGAGGAGGCTGAACTTGTTTGACCATTTATGTATGCTTCATATTCCCTTTGTAACGTATTATATGGTGGTATACTATTATTCGAATTAGAATTTGATGTAAATGGTTCGACATAATTCTTAAATGAACTATTTGATGGTGATTTTGATAAACTTCTTTGTAATATCGCATCTGCCCTAGATTCATATTCGTTTGGACTGGGTTCAACAAAATCTCCAAAATCTTGCTCATTTATACTTGGTATTTGGTGCGCCGAAGTTAAAGTCATCGCTCTTCCACTGGCACTGCCGGTTCCACTTCCACTGCTACTAATCACATCGTCGCCAGGAAGGAAATATTCATTCAAATCTTGCAATCTGGACACAATCTCTCGATATCGATATTCCCTTGTAGGAATCTCCTCTTCAATGTAACCTTGTGCTATATCCTCGGCAAAAAATTGATAATCTTGATCTTGAGGCGTTACTTTACATGTATAACATACCGCGTGTATATTATATCTTGTGGCTTCCATAGCTACAGTTCTATCGGGTATCGCCCACCCCGAATCATCAGGTTCACCAAAAAGGGTTGCCACTCCTTCTACGTTATTTCCCCTACGTGTTGCAATACTCATTCTAAGTATTTGCTTATCTTTAGGGCCTCCGGGTATTGATATTGTTTCATCAAGAACTTCTAAGGCTTCTTGTGAATATTGAGTTTGTAAAAGTCGAAGTAACGGTAAAATTAACTCGGATCCAATGGCAACGAATTCAGCTCTTTTTATGTCAACGTGGGGTAATAACATCTTAAGAATTATCATGGTCTTTAATTTATAATAAGGTAGCTTATTAGATAAGAGACTCATGAGGAACAATAATGTTTGCACTTCATAATCGGGGAAGTAGTTATCTTTTATGCAAAGTATAATTTGCTTCAAAAAATCATCTTTAGAACGAAATTTTCCTTTAACAAAGGACGTTAACACTCTATTAAGGTTATGAAGCTCTTGATGCTCTGCAAAATCTGACAAGTAAGTTGCCCATTGCTTACACTCTTCTCGAATTGATACATCTTCCAAAGAATGAACAAGTCTTGGAAGGTTGGCGAGAATGAGATATAAAAGTCTTCCATGACCTGGATCAATCAATTGATCATCTCTTATGAATAATAACTTCTTTAACATTTCAAATGTTCGATGACACGCCGTGGCAGAACAGATTCCCTTCATCAATAGGGGTTGTATTCCATAAAATTGACCATGCCATTTATGTTTTGGAAAAAAACTCCAAAACAAATCTTGATTTTCTTCATCTGATAGATCAAATTTATCCAAGATTTTATCCAATATGGATAACGCTTCTAAAAATTCGGGCTCATTAATAGTTTGAAGGCATGCGATAGTAGCCCATAATAATTGTGGAAAAATTTCCTTGGTACCAGGCTCAAGCCAATCAACGACATGGCTTAAAGTGATCAAAATTTCCAATGCGAACCCTTGGAAATCTTCCGAATTATCCGAGATGGTGTTGGATAAACGTGCAAGAACATCCGCGAGCATATGTTCATTAAATACTGGATTCAAAGAACGAAAAATTTGAAACGAACGACAAGCGATGTGACGAACTGGACAAGAGGTTGCCCACTTTAATGCCATTTCACCCCACATTTGTCTAAGATCTTCTTTGTTACTTTCACCATAAACGACAATACCGAAAATGTTAACAACGTCCTTAGACAATTTTTCCAAATCGGCAAGGCTGTTTATCGTTCGATTATGATAAGTCATGTCCTCGTATTCCCATAATCGTGAACCTTCCTTTGCTTTTAATTCGGCTATCAAAGCGCGCGCAACCTTAACTACATCAGGGTAGACGCACTTACTAAGTATAACAGAGTGTATTAGATTTATTAATAACGATCGAGTTTCTTCACTGATGAGTGGATTAACTGCATCCAACTGTACGAATAAAACGTGAAGTAATCTTGGAAGGTGCAATTCGAAATCAGGTTTGGTCTCAATCGCCATGTCAACCATGTACAACATTGCTAATTGTCCTGATGAAAAAACGGGACGTTTATGATGTTGAGGCATCGCATCTTCGATCTTAGAAAGATACATGCCGCCTATCTTTAACTCTTCAACGTCGATATTCTCTTTTGGTTCCTTAGGTTGAGGGGTCATCGATTTTGGTGTTATCTCGTTGATCAAAGTTTTAATCACAGCCGAACTTGAGGCAGTACGTCCCAAATAAATGAACACTCTTTTTGCATGTAAGACAAATATAGGATTTCTTTTTTCCAATCCAACGTCGATCAAATATTTGACAATTGCGCGAACATTTCGATCATGTTCCCCCATAACTAATTGTTGCCAAAGTTTTTCGATTTCTTTGACAAACAAATCTCCATATTTAACAGTAATGAAAAAGAGATTTGATATCATTACAAAGGTGGTAGTTTGTAACTCGCAATTATCAAATAGCAATTCGACATTACGTACCCAAGGTACCAAATAACAAAGCACATCTTTTTTGATTTTGTCCGGTATAAACTCAAAACGGTTCGTAATTTCTGAAAGCATATAATGGGTTTCCTCATATAAATCTTTAAAACTCTTTGGCTTTTGATCATTAATCATTAGGTTACACTTTTCTTCGTCTCTCTTACGAGCCTTTTCTGCAAGACGTGCTGACAAATGAATTTGCGCTTGCTTATAAATTGAAGATAACTGACTTGTGATGCCCACCTCGAAATCATCAGAGCAGATCTCGCCAAAAAATCGGGTTTCAATGATCTTTAATAATCTAAGAGCGTTCTGACGAATTTCTAACTCAGCATCTCCAACTTTAAAAAGAGCCAAAGACATCATCTTGCATGCCCTTTCACAAGGATATTCATTCTCGATGAAAAATGTTTCTGCTACGGCAAGGAAATAACCTTGTGTACTTTTAAGTGCTGGATTTCCTGAGTAACAATGACGAACGGCAATTTCGAGGAATTGCGGCACGTGAGAATTTGATATTAATAAACCTTCGAGAGCTTTCCTATTTGTATTTGTATAAATGAAAAAGGAGATGATTATCTAATTTACCAATAATAAAAAAAAAAAAAAAAATCCCTCTCTCGCAGCTAACCTGGCAATTGGGTGAAGTTTGTCTTGAGGGTTTTCAAAAACTGATTGAATCCATGCAAATACACTATCAGCATCAGGTAAAGATGATTGTGGCATTTTCATTACATTTTTGTCGCTCATAACTAAAGGTCCCCTCTAGATTATAAAACGTGAAACATTAACAAATTTTTATTACGAAACATAATTCAAAATCATAAATAAAATTTTTACATACACATAGTGAAGCCATAGCGTTCAACGCCGCGAATTCCAAAGACTTACGTTCACCTTCCATCGCTATTGGACGTCTATCTTCAGCGTCCCTACATTGATCCATAAACTGAGTAACATTTGTCGCTTTATATTGTAACCCCCTTTCACCATGACCACACCACTCCTCAATCATCAAGTAAAGCGAAGTTCGCATTTCAGGGGACATTATTTCACTATTGACTTTTGCTGATGATATGCCGTCATACAATTTTTCAACAACTCCGCAAAAGTACATTCGAAGTTTATTCCATTCCGACCAATCCAAACTAACCTCAGAATCTTTAAGGAAAAGATAAGTTTCGTTAACAAAATTCATTATCCAATTCACGATCGTTGCATCACGTATATACTCCTCTTTAATGAGGAAATGAGAGGTGAGTTGATATACATGAGCTAATTCAGATCGTATCTTATCGTTTCTTCGAGCTTTTTTATGAGCATTAGACATCTGCTTGGATGCTCTAAACTTGTAATCCTCAGAGACGTGCCTGAAATATGGCTGCATGTCTTCGAGTAACACCTTATACACATTTTCATTAATATTACCCAAAGATGTTACCACAGCATTACTGATTTTACTCTCAGAAGCTAATAAAGGTAAAACCATTTTGAAAAGAGTCCTAGCGGACATTGTACGTTCTGAAGATGATTCGGAACGATTACGTCCATTAGTTCGAATCCGATCTACGTAATTATCTGTTATGGTTGAACAAGCGACTAGTAAATAAAATTTCCACTGTTCTATGATGTCATCCGTTGCTGCTATCACTGGCATCTTTGAATAATGAAATTTTGCCATGGATAAAGGCGCCGCTGGGGCGCGTATTGCATCCGCAGCGCCGTTAATAGAATTCTGCATCTGCAATAATCGAGCGCATACATTGTTTCGACATAAAGCTACAGTAACGGGAAAGTACTCGAAGCATATTTTCATAAAATCCGGGAAACATCTCGACCACAACCTATTTTCATTGGCATCATCACTTTCAATCAATCGTAACAAAATGTCCCTTTTTCCTTCTAGTTGATGTTTTTGAAGCAGGACGTGTTCAATAATTGATAAGGAATTCTGTAAATCGGTATCAAAAGTAATCAAATGTCCTCCACCACGAGTAAGAACATGAATTACTCGCGTGTACAATTGATCGTTGTCTTTGCTAGTAGCGGAATAGAATAATTTTATCGAAGCACTATTAATTAGCCCATGTTCATCAAGATTTTTATCGCATATGGTTCTGCCGTCATCATCTACTCCTGAAATACCCGATATTTTACTTTCACCACTCGAAGCAGTATTTCGACGTGCGCGTATAGAATTCTTTTTTTCATTTCGCTCGTCAAATTCTCGTTCAAGATCAGCAACGAGATGAAGGATATTAATTGCATACTTTCGGATGAGACATGAAGTACTGCAGAGGAAAAACAATCCGTTTGCTTCAGCCTCCTCAATGATCGTCCATATACTAGGATCTTCCACGCCGTTAGATATTTTTGGTGACGTAGGATTTGAACGATCGGATGTATCATTTGGATTGTTCTGCTGTAATTGCATTAACCAAATGCGAAGAAGATCAAGGTATAATCGCAATACACCTCCATATCTAGTTCCGGTTCCTGGATGCTCCCCAACGAGGATATCAGCGTATTTATCATCAATTCTATATACAATGTGTGAGAAAGCCATGACGACTGTGGCAGCTCCACATTGATGTGCGATTCTCCGTAAAGCTAAAGCTGCAGAAAAGGCAAGATCTGAATCGAGATGAACGGTATATTTACACAACATTTCGACCAATCTGTAATTATTCGCTGTCCTATTTGGTAACAATCGTGGAAGTGAATCAACATAATCCCTTAATAAATTCAAATACGGTTGTTTATCCTTTGATAAGGAAAAGTTCATCTGATTGTAGATTCCTGCATTTGATTCTGAGTTGTTTACAACATTAGCCAAGGTAGGAGGAAAGGCTGCCCGATTAGCCGAAGGTTTATCATCCAGAACAGGTGTAAATCCAAAGGATGTGTCTAATATCAAAGCAATTTTATGAGCAGTCTCACAAAATTTGTCAAAATGTTCTTTTAATCCAGCACGATTAAATATTTCGTCCGGAAGGACTTCCGATGTACTTTTAACACCAATGCAATGTCTGGGTGATAATAAATCAGGATTGCTAGGAAATGGTGGTTTTGATTCAGAAGATTGTATATTTGATAATAATAGCATAAAAGATCGTATTCCAATTCGCATCCTATCTGGCATTATATAATCAATTGATGGTTTGGATGATGATGCTAAATTGTCAGAGTTCATCAACATGAAAATAAGGTTTTTCATGCAAAAGTCATAATGTTTCATTCCAACAAATTGAACAAATTGTACATGTAAATCCAAATTAGCATCAGAAGGCACAATAGATCTTCGACCCGAAGGGAAAATAACTTTGATTATCTCTTCTAGCCTTTTATATGTAGATGTGGTTCCTTCGTAACATCGATACAAATATGTCCATAAAAGTCGAATCACACAACCCATAGCCATCTGCCGTAAGGTTTTATCCTACAAAAACATTGTTTTATATTGATTAGAATGGATTTAACCGACGATAGTTTTAAAATGGTTTATTAATAAATGATAACCTTAAATCTGGTGTAACAACTACTTAAACAATCATTCAACCGGGTAAGAAAATAATCCCTCTGACTGACACATAATATCGTAATAGATAGCGGATACGCAACCTAAATCAATAAACAGAAAAATTATTGCCATATAAACATTCAATCTAGTCTAATTTTTATTTTTTACTCACTCGGTAATGAATGTGTTTGAGGGTCATTTTCCATGCTTTAGGGAACATCATCTCTACAGCTCTAACCCAAGCTGGAACATTTACTTCTGATTCTGCAATCTAATAAAGAAAAAAAAAAAATTAGAATCATTTTTTACCATTCGAACAAAAAAAATCCCGATCGTAATGTAATAATGACTTACCCCTGCAATAGGCATTAATAATCGGACAAATAACTCGGAATATGCATGTTTTATTCTCACACCATGTGCCGATTTTAGAAACCCAGCCAGACTCTGTAAAAATTCCGCTGTTTCCTCCAATGCTTCACTTGGATATATCTTTTAAAAATATTTAATTGAATTTTAATGATAACAACCCTTGTAAAAATATCCTGAAGTGAAATAAAGAAACCCCCCCTACTTTTAATTGTAAATGATGCATCCCTTTGATTAATAATTCCACTTTTGTTTCTTGTTCTTTTAACGCTTGAGGAGGTAAGTTCACATAGCTTTCCAACCTTGCTATAAATCTATCAGATACGGTCACGAAACGTATCTTTGATAATCCACCTATAAGTTCTGCAAATAATTCATAAACAGCATACGTATGTCTCGACCTTTGTATTTCCTCTCTGAATTGAATTTAAATGAAAAAAAAATTTAATAAATGTTCAGAAAGGTTGTCAATGCTAAAATTATAGACTTACGGCTTAGTTTCTAAGATAAGTTTAAATACAAGGTCTTCCATTTGTTTACCCACTTCATCTCGAAGAGTCTCGGGCTGTATTTGTTTCACAATTTCGATAAGAGTGCGAGATACTATATATAAGGTGACTTGCTATGATTATTCCAGAGAAAACAAATTTAGGTCAAGCAGCAAACTTTATAAACTACCAATTGCATAATAAATAAATTAAATACCCTTTTTCGTTCAAGAAGAATATTTTCAATTTCTTTAGTTCGATTTGTTAATATGGTATCACTCCTAAGAGTCAAAATCATAAGTAATATGTAATTTCAAATCAAAAAAACATATATATATAGAGTCACTTACAAATTACGTTTATGCGAAGGCGCGTCCGGAATATCTTGTTTTGATACTTGTTTTTCTTTCCTCCAATACAAAACAGAGTCAATTACTGGTTTCGGTTTATGCCTTGCTATATATCCCAAAGAATTTAATAGTTTATCAAAAGATTGATCAACGCCGGGACCTAAATGGCTAGCAAATTCTAGCTCATGATCCTGGGTGAAAAATTCGATTTAGTAAACTTTTATATAAGAAATTGATTTAATATATATATGTATTATTTAAATTCATACCACACTATGATTCATTATAATAGATAATTTCTTTTCGGCAACTTTTGCAAACTGCCTGAACAAAATGCTCAATGCATATTCTGCTGGTGTTTTTGACTCCAACGGCAGTGATGTGTGATTATCTACAATCGTATTATCAACAGTCGGACACATTGGAACCACTATAACTGTATTATCCTTAGAAGTGCCATGATCCGAGCCGACAGCAGCATTAGCAGGGATATTATAGTAATAACCCTGACCGTTAACGTTGATTGTCGAAGAATATGGAGGTAAAGTCAACCCGCCTTCGGAAACTGACGAAGAAATTTGGTCAGTCGCTGGTGGAAAACCTATATTATTTGAATTACCAGTGCACTCTTCCGGTGGAAAGACAACCGGAAAACCAAAACCTGTGGAAGTTTCTGCAGCACTTGTATCATTTGACGCTAGAGCTTGGGAAGAATTTGACATAATAATGTATGGGTTTACGCCCATTTTTTTTTTTTAAAAAAATAATTAAATATTGTACAAGGCGGATTTTTAAATAGTAGTTGTGCGGGATCTGGGTTGCTCACAGGAAGCTTAGAAACCGCTTTTACCAGCCAAAGAATATTCGTCAAAAAGGGTTATAAAAAAAAGAAGGGGAGATAAAAAGTGGGTATATTAAGTCATATGATCATATTCAATATAATGCTTTAAATGCTTACAATTTTCGATTGCTCGCAGATGGCCAATTAATTTCTTAATCAAAAGCACTAAATGTAAATTTGATAACCCGTGACACATTGTTATCACAAAAGACAACTAAAAATCTGAACTATAATCCGAAAATTTAGGAACATGATAAACATTAAACCATGTAAGGTTACTCATTTGTATTTTGATCGGATTAATATTTTTATTATAAATATAAAAAAAAGGTTTCTTCAACTTTATTTTCTTCAACAAATCTTTTTACCAGGATTTGTTAATGTAACGTAAAAAAAAAAAAAAAAACGTGGCCAAGTTAATTTAAGAAATAAATAATTGGACTAATCCTTTTTTTTTCATGTATTGCGATCGGAAAAACAGCTGTTGTACAAGTTGTACAAGGCGCAAATCACAAAATCACGTGAGGCATTTTAAATTAAATCTTTTTTACGACTTTATATACAAAATAATAATAATAATAATAAATAATCATCATCAGCTGCCGCTATTGGCAGCATTCCATCCGCCATCCAAAAACTCACTTCCAATAAGAGTAGTAGTATTACTAATGTTACTCTTGATACTCATTGAAGAACTCATTTTGCTTCCTACAACGCTTGCACTTCCTATAATCATCATTGGATCCAAAGGTCTCAATTCTTCTTTGATGGTATTACGAGCCAATGTGTCAATCTCCTTGGCCACAAGCGCAATTATTTTCTGAAATGAATTAAAATAAATAAAAATAATCAAAAAAAAAAATCAAAGAGAAAAGAGTTCGAACCTTGAATTTCCCATCGACTTTTAATACACTCTCCGTAAATGATGCTGTCAACGTATTTGCAGTTCCTTCCAATAATTTATTGTAAACGTCTACTAGAATATCACAGAGTGTGTAAAATGTTTGAAAATAATCCAAATCAAAAGGCTATTTGTTCAATGAATCCTTATATTAATAAATAAAAATCTTCTATAATTTGAAAATTATTTCAAAATTTACATACTATATTAGGCACAAATAAATAAGTGTATTCTCCATTCTCTTGAAAGGATGTATCCTCATCTTTCACTATTTTTGACTTTCTAAAAAACATTTTCTAAATCATAAAAAAATAAAAAAATTTAATTCTCTGATTTATGTAATATATAATGAATTAATCCTTCTTTACCATTTTCTGCCTTGCATGCTCATTGGTGTGATATTCGAATTCTTGCAACATCACATTTAAGGCTTTAACATAATCTTGAGGGTTTGTTATATCAAGTATTGGAGCTAATGACGCACCTAAAATAAAAAAATTTCCTGTCCTTATTTATAATAAAAATAAAAATTAACTATATTTAATCAATGTTAAATTCTTAAGTCAAGAGTATTTATTTATAAATACCTTTTCTTCATTTTAACATTCTCATACATCATTCTCAAATCCTCTTTACTTAAACACACCGTGTTAAACCAGTGTATTCTTCCTTCATGAGCCTGTTTTAAATATGTAAAAGTAGTGATTCGTTTTTGTACAAGTTCATATAAAAATTCGTAAGAGCCAGCCGTAGCTGTATTATTAGTAGTGCTGCTATAATCGGTTTGAGCAGAAGAACTAGAAGGCGAACGTGGAGCTGGCTGTGGAAAAGGTGCGGCGGGTAATATTGTAGTAGGACCACCTATTCCGCTGCTGTTATTTACTGAATTATTTGAATTGGAATTTGGGACAGGTGCTGTTTTGTCCATTACTAGAGAAACCGCTAAACTATTATTATTGTAACTTTTTTTTAATAATAATTGAAACCATTTAATATTGCCCAATTCAGTTTTGAAACATAATTAACATAATTGTGTAACGGTATATAATAAAAAAAAAAACGCGAATTTTTTTTCATTTATATATTATAACTTTTTTAAAGCATGGATGAAGTTCCTTTTACTCTTGATAATTCCTTTAAATTATCGGACTCTGAAGCGTTTGAGCCTACAAATGAAAATATAATCGTTGCTCCTTCAAAGGTTTCTCGGGGTGATAGTTGTATGCTCATGTCCGATTCAGATTCTGAACTTGATCCAAACGACATCATACAAGACATCCCTATTTATCTATCTCAACAACTCACCAATGAACTTTACATTATACAGTATCCTGTTAGACCACGTACAAACCCTTATAATGGTAATAATATACCTCGTGAAGCACGTTTCAAACAACTTTCACAAAAACTTGAACTCGACATTCCGTTACAAACAAATTCGCAATGGTACAATCATGATCGAGGTGAGGAATTGGCTCTAGGTCTTAATGATAAAGAAGCTCGAACCATTTATGATCGATCGTGGCGACGTGAACGAAATGATGGTTTATTGGATAAACAGACTTTGCAGTCTACAATTGTACAACCTCAAGCAAATTATTGGATGGGTGTAGTTAAGGATGGTAGGTAATAACTCAACTTTCATGGTATCGTATTTTTCAATTTTTTTTTTATTTAAAATTCCTCTATTTATTATCATTTACATTTTCCTACTGATTTTTAGGCGGACTTCATATGACTCCAGTTCACACAACGTTGCAACTACGCCCGGGTCTAAAATATCTTGATAAAATTGATGAAAAATTAAAGAATGCTAGTAAAAAGGCACAAGCCATGGAAGAGGAGGATCTCGTTAACGACTTAAAAAGTGTTAAATTAAATCAAGAAGATCCTGGAGTAGGTTCAAGTAAAGGAAAAGGTTCGGGAAGGGGAAGGCCTTCGGTAATATAATTAACATTTATTTTGTGTAATAAGGTTTTCGTCTTTTTTTATATATACAGTAAAGAATATTTACCCTAATTCTTTCAAGGGCACTACTGGTGATGATAAAACTTCGGATAAATCATCACTTAAAAAAAATACGCGTCCGACTTCTTCTCGTATGGTAGAGGAAGAAAAATGGAAAAAGATGAAATATTTTGACGATAATGTAAGATTAAATCAACTCATGATGAAATTTTTGTTTAGATTAATAATACATTCTATTTTTTTTTTTTTTATTTTTATTTAAATTAGTCCACTGAAACAGAAGTAATTCTTAATAAGATGTACGCTTTACAAACTGTTCTATTGGAATGTAAGACTAAAAATATTAGCGAATATATTGATGCTATCAGTACATTCCCCAAGACGATCGATGAATCATCGTCGAATCTTGAAGAAGGACAACCATCTGAAATAAATGCAACGCCATTCAATTCCTTGAGGCCAGAGTTAAATCAAATGCCTATACCTATAACACCCCTGACACCTAATGTTATAAATCCTTTAACAGCAAATAAAACCCCGTCTAATCCTCCTACAAGGACAGTTTCCAGGTCAAGAGGTTCAATTGTTCCTGTTAGATCCGGAAGAGTAGGCGCACTTCGTGGTCCTGGCAGAGTAATAAGAGGAAAGAGAGGACAAACTTCACGTCCTAAAAGTTCTTAATGCAAACAATTATGGATTCCATTATGTAGCTCCTACTAATAAAAAAAAAATTGTTGTATACCAAACGAATTTGACTAAAAATAAACGCGAGACGGTTGATAAAAAATTAAAGTTTCGGATTTTTTATTTATATATATATTTTAAAATATTAATTAAGGAGCCTTCTTCCGTAATAATAATTCACTTTCACATGATTTCTACATTTCATGATATTTACGTGACTACTTTTCCTCCTTTAATCTTAGTGATGATTTTACGCCAATCCGGCAAATTTCGCTTTATAGACATTGCTTTCTCTTTCAGGCAATTGAACTCGTCAAAAAAAAAAAAAGCTAAATGCGTCGATCTGATTTACAATATAAATACTGAGAACTCCCACCAAAAAATAAAAAATAAACTTCTCTCACTATCATGCCTTCTAACGAACAATCAATCACTTTACCAACTGGGAAGTCCGTCAAAAGTAAAATATCCAAAAAAAAAGAGAAACCAATGAATTTTTTGTATTTGCCTTTTCATGATTAATTTTAACGTGTGACAAAATATATGTATAGTCTATACGGGTCTATTCATTAATAATGAATTCGTCGATGCAATTGATGGAAAACAGTTTGAAGTGATTAATCCTTCAACAGGGAAACCAATTACAACTGTTGCAGAAGCGTTTGCAAACGACGTTGATAAGGCTGTTGACGCTGCTACAGAAGCTTTTGATAAAGTTTGGAAAAATGTCCAAGCGTCAGAACGTGGTCGATTGCTTAATAGATTGGCCGATTTGATTGAACGTGACCTCGAAGAGATCGCTGCTATCGAATCTCTTAACAATGGAAAAGCTTTTTCCGTTTCTAAAACTAATGATATCCCGGGTGCCATCGAAACTTATAGATACTTTGCCGGCTTTGCTGATAAAATTCATGGCAAGGTAAGATAGATAAATAAAATATATTTATATAAATTCCCGAAAGATATGAAAGATATAAAATGACTTTACTTTGTGAAATATATAAAATTTCATTTCCCATAGACGTATGACAATGATCATGATAAATTTAGCTACACGCGTCGTGAGCCGTTTGGAGTTTGCGGTGCTATTATTCCATGGAATTTCCCTATTGTAATGCAATCTTGGAAATTGGCCCCAGCTCTAGCATGTGGCAATACTGTTGTATTAAAAACATCAGAATATACTCCATTGAGTGGTTTAAAAGTTGCTGCTTTAATTAAAGAAGCCGGATTTCCAAAAGGTGTTGTAAACATCTTATCGGGATACGGTCCTACGGCTGGTGCCGCTATTGCATCTCATATGAAAATTCATAAAATTGGTTTTACCGGTATGGTTACCGATTCCTGAAATTATGTTTTTTATCTTTATTTTTATTTTACGCGTTATCGTTTTTTCCACGTAAAATTATAAAGGTTCTACCGTCGTTGGTAAACAAATTCTCAAGTCATCAGCAGATTCCAATTTAAAGAGTGTCTCGTTAGAATTGGGAGGAAAATCTCCAAACATTATTTTTGATGATGCAAATCTGGAAGAGGCAATTAAATGGTCACATATGGGAATATTTTTTAATCATGGTCAATGTTGTTGCGCCGGTTCACGCGTTTATGTACAAGATACTATTTATGACAAATTTTTAGAAAAATTTAAAGTTCTTTCTGAAAATATTAAAATCGGTGATCCTTTTAAAGGGGATACTGATCAAGGACCTCAAATTTCTCAAATTCAATTTGATAGGTAGGGGAAAGTCAAAAAAGAAAAAAATGTTTTTTCCTATATATAAAAAGTTACCGTAATTTTTTGATACTTTTATAGAATTATGTCATATATTGAAGCTGGAAAGAAAGAAGGCGCTAATTTGTTAATGGGTGGTGAAAGATGCGGTAAAGAAGGATACTTTATCAAACCAACCATCTTCACAGACGTGGTAAATAATTATTACTTTCACCGTCATTTGTCATGTATCTAACTCTCACGTTACATCTTCGATTTTGATTGATAGAATGAGAAGATGTCCATCATGCAAGATGAAATCTTTGGTCCTGTGGCAGCAATAGCGAAATTTTCTACCGTTGAAGAAGTTATTGAAAAGGCTCATTTAACTAGATATGGTTTGGCTGCTGCAGTATTTACTCAAGATATTACACGTGCTTTGCAAATATCTAACGAGCTAAAGGCTGGAACTGTTTGGGGTATGTCAAACTCGACTTTTGTTTAAAAGGCGTAAAATTCTATCTTTCTTTTGTTGTAAAAAATTAATCACCCGTTTCCACACGTAGTTAATTGTTACAACTTATTTGACTCATACACGTAAGTCATTTCTTTTATTGATTGTTTGTAAAAAAATTTTGCGTATTCACGTGTATTCGATTCAAAATAGATCATTTGGAGGGTATAAAGAATCAGGAATAGGTCGTGAAGGAGGTAAATAAATATTTATTTTCGCAATTCAAATCCATAAGGTTCAGAAATATCCAACTTTTTCTCTATTTGAATTCTCGCTAGGAAAATTCGCTATTCAACAATATACTCAAGTCAAATCTGTACACGTTAATTTGGGAAAAAAGTTGTGAAATATCTTTTTCCATTGTTTATTAATATTTCGCTCGGATGAAAATCATATTCTCTCAAACTATATCGTAGTTGCTTTGATTTTTTCTGAATGAATGACTATGGTTCTAAGTTATATATATTATTATTATATATCTTTATCTATATATGTATATATTTTACTTTTCTCGCAAGACAATAAATTTTCTAACTTCATTTCTTAAGGGAATCGATTATCGAATCTTTATAAATTTCATTATAAGATATTCCATTTTAAACTTTACCGAAAATTTCGTCATTTTTGAGTTTTTGAATGCCGTTGCCAATAAATTTTTCATTTTTGAAAATGTTGTAAACCATGTATTTGATCTTTAAGATGCAATGTTAAATTCATATTTTTGTTTAAATTCAATTTTCCTTTCAAAAAATGAGATTCGATTTTGATTCGATTATCAATTCCAATCCCTACCTTAAGGGAGCATTGGCTGTGAACCCAAAGTATGCAAGTTGAATATTCCAAGTAAAATCGCCTTTTTATTGTTAAATCGCGCGTTTTGCAGTAAAAATTTTTATAAACAAGGAAGATAAATTAAATGTACTATTTATTTATCACTTTGATAAGTTAAAAATATTTAAATTCACGATAATATTTCATTCTTTTTTTTATTTTAAATTCTGTGAAGTGTTTGCTAGGAATTTAAATTTGGTCACAAAATTTTTCTAGATGTTTATTTGACATTAGCCTCTAAAGGGAATTTTTTTTTAATAACATAGCCAATTTCCATTATCTCATATTATTAATTTCAATAGACATGTAGCATGTAAATTTACTCATTCGCCTACAATAATGAGATTATCATGGCGAAATTTTTGAAAATTTGTTTAAATCAAGTACTGCAAGTCTCTGACTGCAAAATGTCTGTGAGTTTTCTCTTTTGACTATTAATATTAAATAGGTTCTTTTTCACCATGATAAAGAAAACAGCAGTAGTATTGGCATAATATCCAAAAAGATATGAAGTGTCTCTCCATAATCACCAAGTATTTGAATTTATCAATTAACCCTAGCAGGTTCTCCTTTTCCACCTTCTCCTTTCTCTTCTCCACGCAAAACACAAATGTATCTGCATTTCATTAAAATATTTTCCGAATTCTTGTAGTGAATAATATCCTAAAAGAATCTTTTGTTGGAAGGTGTTAATTAAGATGATATTAATTCAGTAAAAAATAATGCAATTCAACTTTTTAATTATCTTCTACTAAATATTTCACGTTCTGTTGGGTTTATACTGAATGATTCAACAATTGGAATTGAAGAGAAAATTGGAGAGAGATTAATTTTCACATTAAGAAAATATGCAAATTGAGATTATTAGTAACCAATCTTTCATGACTTTATTCGTAGAGTCTAAATACACCATGAATGATGGTATATTTTTCGATCTTACATTGCATCAAAGGAGATTTTGACTTGATGAACAAAGTAATTCAAGAGCAATAATTAGAAGATGGAAAAAATAATCAAAGTTTCAAATGATCACAAACAAAATGGAATGAATGGACTACCTTTTACTTTTACTAAAAGTTGCCTAATGAGTCTTCCCAAGTCATCTTTTGTCTTTCTCGAATTGTTCAACTTATCCTCTTTATTTTCGGATTTTATATTATTTCGATTTCGTAAAAAATTGGATACAGTGCGTCATAAAACTAACCAATCTGTAGAAAATTCCTGAATTGTTTCCATTTAAGATTTGTGTTTCGTTGGTAAAAGTTTTTAATAATAAAAACAGAAGATTGAAGTAAACTGGAAATTATTTTTTTACATAATTATTTTTATTTGGCCATTCATTTGGAAAGTAGATTTTTTTTATAAAATAAAGTGGACTTTACTGATTTATTTAATTAAACAAAATTATATTAACTTAGTTAAGTGCATTTATCAAGACATATGCACTTCCTATGTTTGTTTTATAGTAAGTAAATACCTGTCTAATTGATATATTTGAAGTACCTTACCTTAAATTTTATCAAATTAATTTAAAACATGATTCATTCTACACTTGGTAAAGAAAATAGTTTTAATGTAAACCATAATGGTTTTCTATAATGGTTTTGAAATTTCGAACATAAAGACATGAAATCAATTCTTGATACTGGACCGTAATTTTAAGAACATGATCTCCCTTTAAGAAAGGATAAAGTATTAAGCTGATGCCACACTTTCAAGGGAGGAAAGGGAGAAAGGATATAATGCGAGCCACTAAGTCATATTATTTCTTTTCTCTCCCACGTTTCCGGAAATTTTCTATGTTTCTATCATTTATTTACAAAATTAATCCTATCTACGTCAACACTGAGAAATTTTTTTGACTAAAAATTAAGTTCGAAACAACAGTATATATAGCAAGAGTTCATTCGTGAAGTTTGTTTATATAAGATAGTTGCTGCGCCTCAGACTCGCATACAAAATGTAATAATAAGGATCGAAACGCATGTCCGCCAACTTGAACAATAAAATATGTATTGTTAGTAATTTTTGGATTTGAACTTTAAAATCAAAGTTTTCTTTCAGGTCTCTCCAATTATGAAAGCAGGTTAACGTGCATCACGAACCTGCGTGCGTGTTTGTTCGTCTGGATCTGATCAGTAAAGAATGTGTAAGAGAATGCAGTGTCACACATATTTCAAAAATTGTTCAATGATACAGTATACGGAAAAAATTCTGTAGCGTTGTGTGATGTAATTATCGGTCGGATCTATTTGATTGGTCAGATCTCTGGATTACCAGGAACGACCGTGTGTCAATTTTCTAATTTTTTTTTTCTTTTTTTTTTTTCAATATAACAAAATCGCATTTTTATCCAAACGCGATTTTCTGGAAAAGAAAATCGATGATACGTATCACCGTGAAAATCATTTAATGTTTTTTTACGGACGTCGTGAAAATCATTGATGTCCGAAGTTTCTAAGACCCTGCATAAAATTGTTTCATATTAAAAGTCTGAAATCAGTGCTCCAATAAATTTATTTACAAAAAATTTATAGTACAATAATTATAAAATAAAAATTAAAACAAAGCGTACAGCATTTTTATTATTATTATTATTATTATTATTATCATTATCTATAACTTTCACCAGGTGTTGGAATATATTTAGGTTTTCTGAAACGCAAAAATGCATAGACAGAAAGACCTGCAAGGCCTATGATTCCGACGACACTAAAAACACCTATAATGACTCCCTTACTTAATGATGAACCATCATTTTTTACAACAGTTTGGGTTTGGGTTGCCAGTATCGTTGTTGCCGCTTGAAAGAAAAAAAAAAAGAACACAAAGCTAAATTAAGTAATAAAAAAAAAAAAAAAAAGGTAATCATTAAGGATAACCTACCTGGTAACGACGTTATTGCTTTTGTGGGACTACTTCCATCGGGTGCATTGACAATGTTAAATTCACGAGAAAAAGCGGCCGGCTGGGTAGAAAATAAACCCCAGTAAAAAGTTCCAGGCGGACTCGTGATTATCCAATTATAAAATAACGGTTTTAAGTCCATATTAGCATCTACTAAAATATTTACGGATGCATTAAACATAAGGCGTAATTCGCCAGTTCCTTCTAAAGGCGTATCGCTAGACCAGCTAACACTCGCCACTTTTCCTATATATAATGGACTGTCTGGGGTTTTGATGAAGATTTCTAAGTACGAATAGTGTATGTGAATAAAGATAAAGGTTAATAAATTTTCTTGTTAACAAAGTCAGAAATTCCTTGAGTGTTAAAAAATATATATATATACACCTGAAGTAACTAGGTTCACATAGAAAATTAAGAGTGTGATTATGAGAGCATTAAATCGGTCCATATTTGTGTTTCTTACTGAAGAAATTGAAGAAATTGAAGAAATGGAATTTAAAAATATTTTCATCAGCCAAACCAGACAGAGTGCTACTTATAAAGACATTTGAAACGTGTTGTACAAACGAAATCGCCAGTGTATAATTCGAGAAAACAAAGGATTTTGTTACACGATATATCGTATGATTAATTCAGTTAGTTGCTTTTTTTTTATTTTTTATTTAGAAAAAAATATTTATGAATAAAAATTCCGAATAAGTTTCATATTTCACAAACAAAAAGTTTGTCTTTTTTAATTGAAAATAACATTAATTTGTTTTCGTTAATTATTATTATTTTGGTTTTATTCTTAAAAAAAAATCAAAAAAATCATAGAAACTATTGATTTTATTTTTATTTTTTCGTATTTCTCACTAACTATATATACGCGTTCAAAAGTAACTATCGCTATGCAGTGTAAACATGTGAATAATCGTTGCTTTATTTGTAACGATCGTTAATGCAATTGGAACAAAAAAAAAACTTCTTATAAATCAGGAAGATCCTACTGTAAAAGGGAAATCTACGCTTTTAATTAATAATTACTGCATAACATTTTATCTAAAAAAAGACAATCCTAATTAAGGTATGGTACATTTACTACGCATAATAACAAATAATGACATCAGACCTTCAATTTTTTTCATTCTTACCATGTTATCTAGTTATCCTAATTAGTGATTATGAATGAGCAAACTAGCTTTTATGTAAAAGTTATTTTATTTTTTATTTATTTATTTATTATTTTTTTTTGTTTAATAAATTATAATATACATTTAAAATTGTTCAAAATAAATTGGATTTTCAAGTCAAAAGAATCTACTGAACACACTCTTGATTCGATCTCCTTGCAGTAAAGGTGTTAATAAGCTTGATTCAACACGTTCAACCACTGGCTTGATCTTTGCTGATTTAGGTTTTTCCATGGATTTCTCACCGGCCTTTTGAATTAATTCTGCTCTATATTCTTCATCTATCTTTCGCCAAACATTCAAAATATCAACCGCTTGATCGCTAGGACATAATGCAAGAGCGTATCCCATGAGGGTCATTTTCTTTTCTAAATTTTGAAATGTTTCTTGTTTGGCAACTTCATAACAAATCCTCCAAGCAACATCCTTTGAAGATTTTAATATGACCTCTTTTTTTTCATCGGTTTTCACATTCGAAATCGACTTGATTATTTTCATGATGTCAATACACATATCATATGCAAAACTGAGATTAGAATCACGTATTGCAGTATCGGCAAGCATGGCCATAACTTTGACTTCCGCTACTTTATCATTTCTATAACCTAATTTCTTTGCAAGTTCTATGATGGTTTTATAGTCATAATAAACTTCTTCATTTGTACTCAATAAACGAGCAATCAAATCTAATTTATTCGATGCAAGTCGAATTTGCATAGGATGTATCGGAATTCCGGGCTGATGATAAACTTTTTGCTCCGTAAGCTTATGTGTCGCTTCAATGAACTCGACTTCGGCTCGAATGCTATCAGACATTGGCAATATCTGGAGACTTTTTTTTTTTTAAAAAAAAAATATATTAGTTAAACTTTAAAGGCATCCCATCGGTTTGAAAAGTTATGTCATACCATTCATATGCCATCTTCATATATCCATGATACATGTTTCCCGAAGGGGCGTTGTCAAAGAATTCTCTCGACGCATCAATCACTAGTTTCTCTACAATGTCCATGTCTAAAGGTTGTGGTTGGTCGGTAGGCAAAATGATTTCACGGGCCAAATTAAATTCTAAAATAAATAAAATAATGTTATGGACAATATGATAGATATATATGTATGTATATTGTATTTCAATATTATAAATTATATAATCCAACAAAATTCGAAAAACAAATAAGGATACTGCCACAGCTCAACAATGAAGAAATGAAAATTTTATATATTTCCTCGGTAGAGATCTTTCCAAAAACACCTTTTCCATTGCCTTGAAGCTTAAGAATTTTTTCTAATAACAAAATCCATTCATCTTCACTTTCAAACTTTTCCCCACCACTTTCAGGACCACCACCAGCTTTCCGTGCTAATTGGATGCATAATTGTTTTTGTAAAGCATAATTTTCCGAACTTTGTAAAAACCAGCATAATGGTACAGCATTACCATATTGTGCAAGTACCTCCGCTGCGTTTAAGTGAATTTCAAGAGAATCAATAAAGCTTTGAAGTTGACATTCATTTTTTGACTTGAACAATGGGAAAAGTTCATATGGGGTGTAACTTTGAAGTGAATTAACTTCTAAACTAGTTCGATTTCCTTCCACATCAAATATTGGGAGACATTCATAAATACGAGTCATAACTTCCCAATTATCAGTGCTAGAATTTCCGTAAAGACATGCAAGAGCTACCCTAGCAAGATCTTCATCAGAAGTGATAATTCGTTCTTCTATATTAAAAACCGGTTTAGATGCTTCAAAAATGGTACAACTTAATTCTAAATTGGATAATGAAATATTCAAAATATAATTATAGAGCAGGCTCATCGGTTCGCTTTCTGGATTCGAAATTGATACTTTATCATTGGAATCGTCTTTAAGAATGTGATTTAATCGAGCACGGCGAGCAGGTAACAGTCTTAAAAAGGGGATGATGAAATTTTTAATGTCATTAACAATCCGTTTTTCGTTAGTATGTTGAAGAAAAACTTGAACAATTTCGGCTTCAGTCAACGCTTCAAATTCTTTCAATGACATACTTTTACTAACTGATTCTAAATCTGGATAGCAATCGTAAACGAGCTTAGCCAACATATCTAGGTTTTCTTCCAATGTCTCCAGATTCACTACTTTTTTTTTGATTCCGTGACGAACAAGTATGAGAGCTTTATCAACTTGCCCCGAAACACTATCAATTCTATGAGCACGATCAATATACCAATTTGTAATTAGAGTTGATCGGGCCGGATATTCGACTGGTTTTAATCTTATCCCTCCAACATCTGATTCTTTTGATAAATCTAATTCGGGTAAAATTCGCTTTTTCAATATTGGGTTATCGACCCAATCTATATCTCTCCAAGGTTGCTCATTCCACGAACATTCAACAAGATCACCATTATTACCATTTGAAGTAACGCTAGGTAAGAAGGATTCATACTCATCAGGATCAGCTGTTTCCGGAATCTGCTCAAGGATTGTGAAGCGATAAGGTAAAGTTTCAGGTCCGTGACGGGTAAATAGAATGTTTAAACCCTTGAAAAATTCTTCAGTTGCATAATCCATAGCTAGAGCCGCAATGTTCAAATCACGAAATACGGCGTAATCTTCAGCAAACGTTGAGGTATAATCAACAAAAGTAATCCAACCGTCATTTTCTTCTGCAAAATCCTTCATGGTTCTATTTTCAATATCATGTTTTGTTTTCTCTTCGATAATATTCTCATATGTGCGTAAACGGTCCAAATATTTTAGAAAATAATGTCTATATTGACATATAATGACATCTTTTTCAGATATTTGTAAATTTCCCAGAAAATCTTCCATCTTGGAGTTTACTTCGAATGGACGTTCACGCAATGATTTAATTATTTCATCCTTATTATATGAAGTTCCATTATTTAAAATTTCTACCAAAATATCTGTGTCTTTCAAACCATAATTCAATAAGAGTCTTAGCAAATCAGGGGTATTACTGAACGTATGTATGCAAGCAGAAAGTACCCATTCTCTATCGCGGATTTTATCAAGGTAATCATGAATTGCAGCTTCAGAAACTTCGGCATCTTTCCATCGGGCCTGGTATATAATATCTGTATCCAGATCATAAGTTTCAGCTATCACCAATGCATCATCGTAATCTAACGCGTTTATCTTACGATTTAATAATTCTTGAGGCAAAATTTTGGAGATACGGTTAAGACAATACGTCTTTCTAGAGACTGTTATGATTTTCCCACGAGATTCTGAAGGATCATTTTCAAAATGCCACAAGAGAGTATCAGTCACATGATGTAAATAATTCGCTAAAACACTTATTAATCTGCTTAATTGAGATTCAGATTCATCAGATTCATCATCTTCCATATCGCCTTCTTCCTGTTCCCTTGAATATCGAACAAACCCATCATTAATCATTCGAGCTTTAACAGCTTTGACTTCATGTTCAATGACAAGAAAACGATCACTACATTGACTAGTAATCTCACGACAAGATTTAAAAGATTCCGGAGATTCACCCAATATGTTGATCATTTCTGGAAGACAGGCAATAATCATTGAACCATATTGGTAACCTAAAATGATGGCATTATCTGACCACCAACCAATTGATACAACTTTTCCATTATCAAATCCGGGAATACCAGCAATTATACCACCCTCACTCTCGATTTCCAAAATTTTGTCAATAAACACTTCTAACGACAAATCCTTAAACTCTTTACCCCTAGCAAAATAATTAAGTTCAGGTTGATCCCAAGATTTATTTAACTCAAGCCCTTTGTTTAAAGATAAGTTCCATAATTTTACTGTACCAGAAAAGTCTAAAGTTAATAAATTCTGTTGATTAGGAGACAACACCGTATTGAGAATAATTTCGTCAGTGAAAAGTTTGTTGGTATTACGCCAGGTTGAAAAAATATTTATTAAACGATAAAAGAACCCAGAATCATCGACCGTTCCCTGGTCTAAATGTAATACATCATCTATGGAACCGTCATCTGAACCTTCCAATTCAAGTTTTCGATAAAATGGTCTTTCCGGCAATAACATCCAGCATGTAACGGAAGGTGATGTTGAATCATCTTTATTCTCAAAACTTGATTTACCACCAAGGCATAATACTAATCCATTCCAAGTTACAACGGCACCACACGTAATAGTAGATAACCATTGCTTAAATGAAAATTTATGATAAAAGGCAAAATAACCAGGGTCGGAAGGTCCTTCACGTGAATAAGTCATATTGGATCTTGTATGACGCGAAGCTTCTTTGATGTCTGTAAATGCTGATTCTACCGTATTAATTAAATAGCTACGTAAAATACCATCAAAGGTGACTACTAATAATTCATACTGGTACGAATATCCGTCAAATAAAGATGTGCTATTTAAACCGCGTTTCGGATCAACAAAATATAAAAATGCTACCGGCTCGAGGAAAAAACTTGATCCACCCTGTGCATCTTTCTCACCATCAGAGTTAATGTTGGTGCTAGATAATATGACACAAACCAATCCCCCATTTTCATCAATGATTTCAATTGTTCCATCGCTTCTTGCAACTGCTAAAATTTTAGAATCCGGACTCCATGACAATCGTCTCCACTTTGGAAAAGTATCTCTCCTAGAAATAAAAATCGAATGATTCGTTTCGAATCCACTTTTACTTGTTCGTATTTCTATTTTGTGATCACTCGACACGGCTAGATATAAACCATTAGGTGATAGCTGCATAATTATCTCAGAAGTTACTTTTGGACGTGCCTGGATAAGCGCACGTGGTACCGTAGTAGAAATTGCAAGTTTTTCTAGACTACGAACAAGGCGATGCGTAACTTGTTTAAACATACTCCTCGGTATCTGGGAATAAGAAGGATCATTCGGGTTGGTGTGTAATTTAACTTGGGAATTAGCTTCTTGGTCTCCTAATTCATCTTCTGGTTTCCAAACAGCGACTACATCTATATCATAAAGTATTCGTTCTGTGGGATTTTTTGTTGAATTTGTTTGTATTGCCATCGTCATAAGAATTTAAAATTACTAAAAAATGCCACATTTAACTTACAATACACTCCAGATCTTGTGAAACTTTATCTGTTAATAACTAACACTAAAATTGGATCAAGAATTTCTCCATTAGGCAACACGTAACTGTTGTGACAGTTTAAAAGGCTTTCTCACTTTCTACCCATATAATTATGAGTTTAAATAAAAGTTGCTGCGTCAGCATTTTTGATAAATGTGTAATAAATAGATTTGAATAATTTTGCAGCGAGTTAAGGAATTGAAATTAAAGTTAGTGGGGAGAACATTGGAAAACGATCAAAGAAAAAAAAATGAGGTGGAAGGCCGGGCATCGAATAAGTTGAAAATTGGTAAGCTAATCAATCGTATCACTATCAATATTTCATGTTTTAATTTTTATTAGAGAATCAATTAAACCTGATAATAATGAAGAGATATAGATATCATTTGAACATTTGTTTGAAGAATTGAAGGTAATATAAAACCTTTAGTAGTTAATTCTTACAACTCATAAGAAAATCTTAGGTTCAAACTATTTTGACAACTTTCTCAACTGAAACGACACGATCTTATATTATTTTTTAGTTTTATCTACTGCATCATCTTTTTAGGTATCAGATGTAAGTAATACAGAATTTATATCGTTCGATTATAGGATCAATATTCTTGAATTTATGAAACACTAATGAGGAGTCTTCATTCCTTTTGATTTTTTGTATCTGCTTATTTATTATCTGATTTTATACTAAATACTCCCATTATTATTAAGATATCACGTGTAATATAAAGATTCCGCTTGTTCATTTACACATATAACATCATTCACGAAAGGGAAATGTACAGTTCTACTCGTTTTTTTTTCCACTTGTTGGTTAATGATTATTTGAGTTCTTTAGATCAAAATAACAACCCTTCAAGATAAAATTAAAAATATTACGAAAAAAAAAAAAAAAAAAAAAAAAAACTTGAAGAAACGTACCAATCAATTCAAATGTTAAAAAACCATAACACTAATTTATATGATGAATTTTTCATATCGTTATCAAATCAATTAATAAATCTGCTCTATTTTGATTTTGAATAATTATGCATCCATACTTAATATATAAAAAACTTTTAACTTCTAATTAATTATTTTATTTCTAAAGTAAATGAAAATATAAGCTATATCTCTAACATTAATTTAATATTAAAAACAAAAAGCATTAATTCAAGAACCCTCTACAATTCGAAGCGCCGCAATGACAAGGGATTTTGTCATGTTTGTCAATAGGAAACTATAATTAAAAACAATTTTACGGTTAACAATAATCATGAAATAAATTTAGTAAATCATTCGTTATTGACTTACCTTATAATCATAAGTGATCTCTTCTCCAAATTCAATATCTCGTTTTGCATATATGGCTATCTTTTTCTTCCCTTTAATAGTAAGAATTTTCGCATTACAATTTGGCTATTTTTATCATCATAGAAATGATCAGATTGAAAAATTATTATGATTGGACATTTACTAAAATGACAAATATGGAGACGATTTAATAATTTTAACAACATACATCACACGAGTGATTTATCAACCTTGCATTATTTCCCATCTTGGTGGCATCAATAATGGTATCATCTCCAACACGAAACATATAGCTTCCATCTATACCTTCAGCTTTATATTTTCTTTCCCGAAGATCGGCAACGGCTTGACGTATAAGTTCTCCAGTATATTGAATAACGAATTCACTAGATTTAATACGCTCCAAAGCAAAAAGGCCATAATGATGGATCTTCGATTTTGCAATTGTAAGTTCCTTCTCACGCGCTTTAAGTGGATTGTATAATAAGATATCCGCATCAGTTGCTACATCCTGATACTCTGCCATACGAGATTGAAGTTCACGACGTTTTGCACGTGATGCACGCGAACTCGGAGCCGGTGCTTTATCTGTTGCATAAGAAGTACCGGGTATACCATATGCTACGTACTTGCGCTTCTCTTCCGGAGGTATTTTATAATATCCTTCGGTTCGAGCGCAGCCGGTTTTGTGAGGTCCATCATCTGGTGCGTAATCTTTAAAAGATTCAACGTGATCTAGTAAAGATATTTTATTGATAAATAATATATAATGATAAATTTGATCATGGTTAGTTAATATCGTATATAAATCTTTACTTACCACCTACACGTATAGTAAACTCTTCATTTTCGGACCATTCTATGGGCTCACCATCATTATTCAGTAAGCCTTTCTCGTTTAATTCAAAATAAAGTCGAATCATATCCAAATCATATGCATCAGTAATATCATCACCTGATGTAAGATAATCTCTATCAGTATAATCATCATCGTCATTTGTAGATTCATTGCTTGTATTGTAAAGGTGCGGTTCATAAAGTGTTTGATTATCACTATCACTATTCTCGGAACTAGCTAGATCATTTGAAGAACGATGTATGACAGTTTCTTTTAATTTGCGACTTTGATTTTGTGCTTCCAAGTTAGTCCTGATATTAGAAGTATTTATGCTCTTTTGTTTTCGAACAGTTTTTGCTTTTGCGCTGGATTCAGATATAGAATTATCAGCCTCTTTAATAATATTGTCACTCGTTAAATCAGCATACTTTGACTTGCGTACAACTTTGGATTTTGTCCTGCTTTCAGAAGCACTCCGAATGCTTGATTTGACTTGCTTTTGAGGTGATTTCTTTCGTTGCGACACATGATTTTGGCCCTGTTTCTTTTCATCATTATCAACTTTTTTATTGTCTTCAACCTTATTTGACGCTAAAGAAATATTCTTTGGAAGTAATTTTCCTTTAGCATCTTGTGCTTTCTTTTTCTTCTGCGCACTGGTTTCAGATGAATCAGATGATGACGAATATGAATAATCCCAGTCACTTATATTTGGTTTTCTGTAACCTTCAGAAGGTCTTGAACTTGGTTGTGGTTTGCTTGGATAACTTTTAAGTTTCGTTAGTCGATTAACATTTGTATATTTATCAATAGATTCGACCTTTGACGTACTAACCCTTTGTGCCGACTTTTTTAAATTCAAGCCAAACGCACTTCTATCTTCGTCAAATTTGGAAATATGAGAAAATTCCAGTCGTTTTGTCGACATGGAATTTGAATTTACGGAATCTTTATTTTCATTTTGAATATTATTCCTTGATTCATTAACGGAATGTGATTTTGATGAGTTATCTTTATTAAGCTGGGATCTTTTCCGAAATTTCGTGTGATCTCTAGACGAAAACTCCGAAGAACTCTTTGGACCATCGAGCTTCTTATCGACATCTGCCCAGAAATCACGCGTCTCACTGATTTTCTTTTCTTCTGCTTTCTTATCACCACCATGAGCCTCTTTATACATGTCACGACCACTACGAACCATGTCATGATCATTGCTACGATAAACATTATCACGTGCGTTAGAACGATCATGGGTTCGACACATATCACGATCATGACTGCGAGAACTGTCGCGTTTATAACTTTGAATTGAATCGCGATCTCGATTACGAACGGGTTCATGATTACGACTGCGTCCAAAATCACGATCGCGACTCCTTGGTTGACTACCGCTTCCGATAGGACTTCTGCCTCGACTTCGGCTACGACTTTTCTCTACATTAAGATTGTTTCTAATAAATCTTTCTCTAGAAGAATTACGCCTTCTCCTTTCTTGATTTAAATGTCTACTACGATCATTACTATAATCAGGTATATATTGATCATAAGAACGCTTAGAGGGGACAACCGTGGGTATACTATAATCCAAATGTTGCGAATCAAGAGAATACTTTTCAAACCATTTTCCTTTTTCTCTAGATGATGAATGTCCACTAGCAGGTCCATATGACTCCTCTTCATAGGTTGAGTCAATTTCACCTTCCTCCTTATCATCGTCGATCGGTCTTTTCGGTGGCAATTCGAACTTTTGTTCAATCTTTTCGGGTGAAACGCGCGAGTCTTTAGAATGAACTTTATTAGAAGTCGAAGGCGTAGTCTTCCTCTTGGTCTTATCTAATAGGACCGAAGTTTGTAATGTACTTTGGACTTTAGTGACAAGAACTGAAACAATAACAGCAGGTGGTGATGGTGCATCCCCTATTTCCATATCATCGTCATTAGGTAATGGTGTCGGGGACGGTTCGCTGAATTTGTTACTGACAGAGGGTTCTAATGAATTTTGACTTTCAGCAATTATCATTTCAGCGGCCGTTTTTATTTTTGAACCTACAACAAAAAGGTATTGTAAATAAATTTCAATTAAATAAAATTTTTTTTTTTTTTTTTAAAAAAAAAAAAGAAAAGAAAAACTAATTTAACAAACCATCATTATCAAGTTCTAATTTTATGGGTGGACCATTAAATAATGATTTTCCATTAAATTTGAATATTGAGTCTCTAGCCGAAATCAGTGCATCACCGTTATTTTCCCCATAAAATGTTAATCTAGCTAGTCCGAGACTATCATTATGAATTGGATTGTTCTCAATTTTGCAATAAATTACATTTCCACACTCCTCAAATTGCACCCGAAGTTGACTTTCAGTTACGAATTTATCAAGTTGAGATATAAATATTGAAGCTTCCTTAGGTTGATTTGCATTATTATCGCTCTTTTACGTGTTAAAGAGATTAAAATATATAAGTTTACATATATGATTATAACAAAAGGAAAATGAATTGAAAAGGATAAATTACCACCTCATATTTTAGGATGTGTAAAATCTTCAAATATCGCTGCCTTTTTCCATTAACGCGCCTACCATAACCACGTAAAGGGCCGCGCGGATCTGACATAGAATACCTTCGTAGCTAACGTATAAAACTGTTAACATAAATTGGAAAATTAAACATTACAAGAAAAATTAAAACGTTGTGTTTATTAGAACTGAGACCGACTTGATCACCATTTCGAGTAAGACTTATTCTTCTTTGCAATGTTTCGGGTGTAAGTTTAGGATCGTGAAGTATAATAAAATCTTGATCGTCTTTCCGATCGTCTTCCTGAACACCTTGTTGAACATGTGAAGCAGCTGGTGCGGAAAAAGATCTAATACGTGGCTTGTAATGCCTTAGAAGGAGTCTAGATTTATTATCTACTTCAAGAATTGGAAAATATTCTGGAAACGTCTCGATGTCAAATCGTGACTCCGGATTCGAATGCTCCATTTACAAAACCAACTTGGAGAAAGTAGATTAATACCAAACAAGTTGGATGTTTAAAAATAACAATTATGGGATGCATCATCATGCAATTGTATGCATTGTAAGGAGTCCGTGCACTCTAATCAATTATGCAATCAATCGACAAATAAAACCAAAAAAATAAACCGAAATTAAAACTCGAAAATAATATGAAGAACTGTTCAAACAACAAAGACATACCTATCGAGGTGATATACTAACTGGAATTATTGTTCCCCCCCTTCCAAATTATCCAAATAATAAAAAAAAAGATTTAACACCTTCGTTACTATATAGAAAATTAGAGAATACAACTGTGTGTATAAACCTTCAACATGGGAATCGAGAATTGTGCTTCTATATGATGTTGTTTACTCCCAATTCACTGAATGGAATAATGAACCATGCTCATTTTATACGATTGAATGGGGAGATGTGCCAAGAAAAAGATCAAGGCAGGAAGAAGAGGAATCTTTATATTACACGTGATATCTTAATAATAATGGGAAAAGTTCATATGGGGTGTAACTTTGAAGTGAATTAACTTCTAAACTAGTTCGATTTCCTTCCACATCAAATATTGGGAGACATTCATAAATACGAGTCATAACTTCCCAATTATCAGTGCTAGAATTTCCGTAAAGACATGCAAGAGCTACCCTAGCAAGATCTTCATCAGAAGTGATAATTCGTTCTTCTATATTAAAAACCGGTTTAGATGCTTCAAAAATGGTACAACTTAATTCTAAATTGGATAATGAAATATTCAAAATATAATTATAGAGCAGGCTCATCGGTTCGCTTTCTGGATTCGAAATTGATACTTTATCATTGGAATCGTCTTTAAGAATGTGATTTAATCGAGCACGGCGAGCAGGTAACAGTCTTAAAAAGGGGATGATGAAATTTTTAATGTCATTAACAATCCGTTTTTCGTTAGTATGTTGAAGAAAAACTTGAACAATTTCGGCTTCAGTCAACGCTTCAAATTCTTTCAATGACATACTTTTACTAACTGATTCTAAATCTGGATAGCAATCGTAAACGAGCTTAGCCAACATATCTAGGTTTTCTTCCAATGTCTCCAGATTCACTACTTTTTTTTTGATTCCGTGACGAACAAGTATGAGAGCTTTATCAACTTGCCCCGAAACACTATCAATTCTATGAGCACGATCAATATACCAATTTGTAATTAGAGTTGATCGGGCCGGATATTCGACTGGTTTTAATCTTATCCCTCCAACATCTGATTCTTTTGATAAATCTAATTCGGGTAAAATTCGCTTTTTCAATATTGGGTTATCGACCCAATCTATATCTCTCCAAGGTTGCTCATTCCACGAACATTCAACAAGATCACCATTATTACCATTTGAAGTAACGCTAGGTAAGAAGGATTCATACTCATCAGGATCAGCTGTTTCCGGAATCTGCTCAAGGATTGTGAAGCGATAAGGTAAAGTTTCAGGTCCGTGACGGGTAAATAGAATGTTTAAACCCTTGAAAAATTCTTCAGTTGCATAATCCATAGCTAGAGCCGCAATGTTCAAATCACGAAATACGGCGTAATCTTCAGCAAACGTTGAGGTATAATCAACAAAAGTAATCCAACCGTCATTTTCTTCTGCAAAATCCTTCATGGTTCTATTTTCAATATCATGTTTTGTTTTCTCTTCGATAATATTCTCATATGTGCGTAAACGGTCCAAATATTTTAGAAAATAATGTCTATATTGACATATAATGACATCTTTTTCAGATATTTGTAAATTTCCCAGAAAATCTTCCATCTTGGAGTTTACTTCGAATGGACGTTCACGCAATGATTTAATTATTTCATCCTTATTATATGAAGTTCCATTATTTAAAATTTCTACCAAAATATCTGTGTCTTTCAAACCATAATTCAATAAGAGTCTTAGCAAATCAGGGGTATTACTGAACGTATGTATGCAAGCAGAAAGTACCCATTCTCTATCGCGGATTTTATCAAGGTAATCATGAATTGCAGCTTCAGAAACTTCGGCATCTTTCCATCGGGCCTGGTATATAATATCTGTATCCAGATCATAAGTTTCAGCTATCACCAATGCATCATCGTAATCTAACGCGTTTATCTTACGATTTAATAATTCTTGAGGCAAAATTTTGGAGATACGGTTAAGACAATACGTCTTTCTAGAGACTGTTATGATTTTCCCACGAGATTCTGAAGGATCATTTTCAAAATGCCACAAGAGAGTATCAGTCACATGATGTAAATAATTCGCTAAAACACTTATTAATCTGCTTAATTGAGATTCAGATTCATCAGATTCATCATCTTCCATATCGCCTTCTTCCTGTTCCCTTGAATATCGAACAAACCCATCATTAATCATTCGAGCTTTAACAGCTTTGACTTCATGTTCAATGACAAGAAAACGATCACTACATTGACTAGTAATCTCACGACAAGATTTAAAAGATTCCGGAGATTCACCCAATATGTTGATCATTTCTGGAAGACAGGCAATAATCATTGAACCATATTGGTAACCTAAAATGATGGCATTATCTGACCACCAACCAATTGATACAACTTTTCCATTATCAAATCCGGGAATACCAGCAATTATACCACCCTCACTCTCGATTTCCAAAATTTTGTCAATAAACACTTCTAACGACAAATCCTTAAACTCTTTACCCCTAGCAAAATAATTAAGTTCAGGTTGATCCCAAGATTTATTTAACTCAAGCCCTTTGTTTAAAGATAAGTTCCATAATTTTACTGTACCAGAAAAGTCTAAAGTTAATAAATTCTGTTGATTAGGAGACAACACCGTATTGAGAATAATTTCGTCAGTGAAAAGTTTGTTGGTATTACGCCAGGTTGAAAAAATATTTATTAAACGATAAAAGAACCCAGAATCATCGACCGTTCCCTGGTCTAAATGTAATACATCATCTATGGAACCGTCATCTGAACCTTCCAATTCAAGTTTTCGATAAAATGGTCTTTCCGGCAATAACATCCAGCATGTAACGGAAGGTGATGTTGAATCATCTTTATTCTCAAAACTTGATTTACCACCAAGGCATAATACTAATCCATTCCAAGTTACAACGGCACCACACGTAATAGTAGATAACCATTGCTTAAATGAAAATTTATGATAAAAGGCAAAATAACCAGGGTCGGAAGGTCCTTCACGTGAATAAGTCATATTGGATCTTGTATGACGCGAAGCTTCTTTGATGTCTGTAAATGCTGATTCTACCGTATTAATTAAATAGCTACGTAAAATACCATCAAAGGTGACTACTAATAATTCATACTGGTACGAATATCCGTCAAATAAAGATGTGCTATTTAAACCGCGTTTCGGATCAACAAAATATAAAAATGCTACCGGCTCGAGGAAAAAACTTGATCCACCCTGTGCATCTTTCTCACCATCAGAGTTAATGTTGGTGCTAGATAATATGACACAAACCAATCCCCCATTTTCATCAATGATTTCAATTGTTCCATCGCTTCTTGCAACTGCTAAAATTTTAGAATCCGGACTCCATGACAATCGTCTCCACTTTGGAAAAGTATCTCTCCTAGAAATAAAAATCGAATGATTCGTTTCGAATCCACTTTTACTTGTTCGTATTTCTATTTTGTGATCACTCGACACGGCTAGATATAAACCATTAGGTGATAGCTGCATAATTATCTCAGAAGTTACTTTTGGACGTGCCTGGATAAGCGCACGTGGTACCGTAGTAGAAATTGCAAGTTTTTCTAGACTACGAACAAGGCGATGCGTAACTTGTTTAAACATACTCCTCGGTATCTGGGAATAAGAAGGATCATTCGGGTTGGTGTGTAATTTAACTTGGGAATTAGCTTCTTGGTCTCCTAATTCATCTTCTGGTTTCCAAACAGCGACTACATCTATATCATAAAGTATTCGTTCTGTGGGATTTTTTGTTGAATTTGTTTGTATTGCCATCGTCATAAGAATTTAAAATTACTAAAAAATGCCACATTTAACTTACAATACACTCCAGATCTTGTGAAACTTTATCTGTTAATAACTAACACTAAAATTGGATCAAGAATTTCTCCATTAGGCAACACGTAACTGTTGTGACAGTTTAAAAGGCTTTCTCACTTTCTACCCATATAATTATGAGTTTAAATAAAAGTTGCTGCGTCAGCATTTTTGATAAATGTGTAATAAATAGATTTGAATAATTTTGCAGCGAGTTAAGGAATTGAAATTAAAGTTAGTGGGGAGAACATTGGAAAACGATCAAAGAAAAAAAAATGAGGTGGAAGGCCGGGCATCGAATAAGTTGAAAATTGGTAAGCTAATCAATCGTATCACTATCAATATTTCATGTTTTAATTTTTATTAGAGAATCAATTAAACCTGATAATAATGAAGAGATATAGATATCATTTGAACATTTGTTTGAAGAATTGAAGGTAATATAAAACCTTTAGTAGTTAATTCTTACAACTCATAAGAAAATCTTAGGTTCAAACTATTTTGACAACTTTCTCAACTGAAACGACACGATCTTATATTATTTTTTAGTTTTATCTACTGCATCATCTTTTTAGGTATCAGATGTAAGTAATACAGAATTTATATCGTTCGATTATAGGATCAATATTCTTGAATTTATGAAACACTAATGAGGAGTCTTCATTCCTTTTGATTTTTTGTATCTGCTTATTTATTATCTGATTTTATACTAAATACTCCCATTATTATTAAGATATCACGTGTAATATAAAGATTCCGCTTGTTCATTTACACATATAACATCATTCACGAAAGGGAAATGTACAGTTCTACTCGTTTTTTTTTCCACTTGTTGGTTAATGATTATTTGAGTTCTTTAGATCAAAATAACAACCCTTCAAGATAAAATTAAAAATATTACGAAAAAAAAAAAAAAAAAAAAAAAAAACTTGAAGAAACGTACCAATCAATTCAAATGTTAAAAAACCATAACACTAATTTATATGATGAATTTTTCATATCGTTATCAAATCAATTAATAAATCTGCTCTATTTTGATTTTGAATAATTATGCATCCATACTTAATATATAAAAAACTTTTAACTTCTAATTAATTATTTTATTTCTAAAGTAAATGAAAATATAAGCTATATCTCTAACATTAATTTAATATTAAAAACAAAAAGCATTAATTCAAGAACCCTCTACAATTCGAAGCGCCGCAATGACAAGGGATTTTGTCATGTTTGTCAATAGGAAACTATAATTAAAAACAATTTTACGGTTAACAATAATCATGAAATAAATTTAGTAAATCATTCGTTATTGACTTACCTTATAATCATAAGTGATCTCTTCTCCAAATTCAATATCTCGTTTTGCATATATGGCTATCTTTTTCTTCCCTTTAATAGTAAGAATTTTCGCATTACAATTTGGCTATTTTTATCATCATAGAAATGATCAGATTGAAAAATTATTATGATTGGACATTTACTAAAATGACAAATATGGAGACGATTTAATAATTTTAACAACATACATCACACGAGTGATTTATCAACCTTGCATTATTTCCCATCTTGGTGGCATCAATAATGGTATCATCTCCAACACGAAACATATAGCTTCCATCTATACCTTCAGCTTTATATTTTCTTTCCCGAAGATCGGCAACGGCTTGACGTATAAGTTCTCCAGTATATTGAATAACGAATTCACTAGATTTAATACGCTCCAAAGCAAAAAGGCCATAATGATGGATCTTCGATTTTGCAATTGTAAGTTCCTTCTCACGCGCTTTAAGTGGATTGTATAATAAGATATCCGCATCAGTTGCTACATCCTGATACTCTGCCATACGAGATTGAAGTTCACGACGTTTTGCACGTGATGCACGCGAACTCGGAGCCGGTGCTTTATCTGTTGCATAAGAAGTACCGGGTATACCATATGCTACGTACTTGCGCTTCTCTTCCGGAGGTATTTTATAATATCCTTCGGTTCGAGCGCAGCCGGTTTTGTGAGGTCCATCATCTGGTGCGTAATCTTTAAAAGATTCAACGTGATCTAGTAAAGATATTTTATTGATAAATAATATATAATGATAAATTTGATCATGGTTAGTTAATATCGTATATAAATCTTTACTTACCACCTACACGTATAGTAAACTCTTCATTTTCGGACCATTCTATGGGCTCACCATCATTATTCAGTAAGCCTTTCTCGTTTAATTCAAAATAAAGTCGAATCATATCCAAATCATATGCATCAGTAATATCATCACCTGATGTAAGATAATCTCTATCAGTATAATCATCATCGTCATTTGTAGATTCATTGCTTGTATTGTAAAGGTGCGGTTCATAAAGTGTTTGATTATCACTATCACTATTCTCGGAACTAGCTAGATCATTTGAAGAACGATGTATGACAGTTTCTTTTAATTTGCGACTTTGATTTTGTGCTTCCAAGTTAGTCCTGATATTAGAAGTATTTATGCTCTTTTGTTTTCGAACAGTTTTTGCTTTTGCGCTGGATTCAGATATAGAATTATCAGCCTCTTTAATAATATTGTCACTCGTTAAATCAGCATACTTTGACTTGCGTACAACTTTGGATTTTGTCCTGCTTTCAGAAGCACTCCGAATGCTTGATTTGACTTGCTTTTGAGGTGATTTCTTTCGTTGCGACACATGATTTTGGCCCTGTTTCTTTTCATCATTATCAACTTTTTTATTGTCTTCAACCTTATTTGACGCTAAAGAAATATTCTTTGGAAGTAATTTTCCTTTAGCATCTTGTGCTTTCTTTTTCTTCTGCGCACTGGTTTCAGATGAATCAGATGATGACGAATATGAATAATCCCAGTCACTTATATTTGGTTTTCTGTAACCTTCAGAAGGTCTTGAACTTGGTTGTGGTTTGCTTGGATAACTTTTAAGTTTCGTTAGTCGATTAACATTTGTATATTTATCAATAGATTCGACCTTTGACGTACTAACCCTTTGTGCCGACTTTTTTAAATTCAAGCCAAACGCACTTCTATCTTCGTCAAATTTGGAAATATGAGAAAATTCCAGTCGTTTTGTCGACATGGAATTTGAATTTACGGAATCTTTATTTTCATTTTGAATATTATTCCTTGATTCATTAACGGAATGTGATTTTGATGAGTTATCTTTATTAAGCTGGGATCTTTTCCGAAATTTCGTGTGATCTCTAGACGAAAACTCCGAAGAACTCTTTGGACCATCGAGCTTCTTATCGACATCTGCCCAGAAATCACGCGTCTCACTGATTTTCTTTTCTTCTGCTTTCTTATCACCACCATGAGCCTCTTTATACATGTCACGACCACTACGAACCATGTCATGATCATTGCTACGATAAACATTATCACGTGCGTTAGAACGATCATGGGTTCGACACATATCACGATCATGACTGCGAGAACTGTCGCGTTTATAACTTTGAATTGAATCGCGATCTCGATTACGAACGGGTTCATGATTACGACTGCGTCCAAAATCACGATCGCGACTCCTTGGTTGACTACCGCTTCCGATAGGACTTCTGCCTCGACTTCGGCTACGACTTTTCTCTACATTAAGATTGTTTCTAATAAATCTTTCTCTAGAAGAATTACGCCTTCTCCTTTCTTGATTTAAATGTCTACTACGATCATTACTATAATCAGGTATATATTGATCATAAGAACGCTTAGAGGGGACAACCGTGGGTATACTATAATCCAAATGTTGCGAATCAAGAGAATACTTTTCAAACCATTTTCCTTTTTCTCTAGATGATGAATGTCCACTAGCAGGTCCATATGACTCCTCTTCATAGGTTGAGTCAATTTCACCTTCCTCCTTATCATCGTCGATCGGTCTTTTCGGTGGCAATTCGAACTTTTGTTCAATCTTTTCGGGTGAAACGCGCGAGTCTTTAGAATGAACTTTATTAGAAGTCGAAGGCGTAGTCTTCCTCTTGGTCTTATCTAATAGGACCGAAGTTTGTAATGTACTTTGGACTTTAGTGACAAGAACTGAAACAATAACAGCAGGTGGTGATGGTGCATCCCCTATTTCCATATCATCGTCATTAGGTAATGGTGTCGGGGACGGTTCGCTGAATTTGTTACTGACAGAGGGTTCTAATGAATTTTGACTTTCAGCAATTATCATTTCAGCGGCCGTTTTTATTTTTGAACCTACAACAAAAAGGTATTGTAAATAAATTTCAATTAAATAAAATTTTTTTTTTTTTTTTTAAAAAAAAAAAAGAAAAGAAAAACTAATTTAACAAACCATCATTATCAAGTTCTAATTTTATGGGTGGACCATTAAATAATGATTTTCCATTAAATTTGAATATTGAGTCTCTAGCCGAAATCAGTGCATCACCGTTATTTTCCCCATAAAATGTTAATCTAGCTAGTCCGAGACTATCATTATGAATTGGATTGTTCTCAATTTTGCAATAAATTACATTTCCACACTCCTCAAATTGCACCCGAAGTTGACTTTCAGTTACGAATTTATCAAGTTGAGATATAAATATTGAAGCTTCCTTAGGTTGATTTGCATTATTATCGCTCTTTTACGTGTTAAAGAGATTAAAATATATAAGTTTACATATATGATTATAACAAAAGGAAAATGAATTGAAAAGGATAAATTACCACCTCATATTTTAGGATGTGTAAAATCTTCAAATATCGCTGCCTTTTTCCATTAACGCGCCTACCATAACCACGTAAAGGGCCGCGCGGATCTGACATAGAATACCTTCGTAGCTAACGTATAAAACTGTTAACATAAATTGGAAAATTAAACATTACAAGAAAAATTAAAACGTTGTGTTTATTAGAACTGAGACCGACTTGATCACCATTTCGAGTAAGACTTATTCTTCTTTGCAATGTTTCGGGTGTAAGTTTAGGATCGTGAAGTATAATAAAATCTTGATCGTCTTTCCGATCGTCTTCCTGAACACCTTGTTGAACATGTGAAGCAGCTGGTGCGGAAAAAGATCTAATACGTGGCTTGTAATGCCTTAGAAGGAGTCTAGATTTATTATCTACTTCAAGAATTGGAAAATATTCTGGAAACGTCTCGATGTCAAATCGTGACTCCGGATTCGAATGCTCCATTTACAAAACCAACTTGGAGAAAGTAGATTAATACCAAACAAGTTGGATGTTTAAAAATAACAATTATGGGATGCATCATCATGCAATTGTATGCATTGTAAGGAGTCCGTGCACTCTAATCAATTATGCAATCAATCGACAAATAAAACCAAAAAAATAAACCGAAATTAAAACTCGAAAATAATATGAAGAACTGTTCAAACAACAAAGACATACCTATCGAGGTGATATACTAACTGGAATTATTGTTCCCCCCCTTCCAAATTATCCAAATAATAAAAAAAAAGATTTAACACCTTCGTTACTATATAGAAAATTAGAGAATACAACTGTGTGTATAAACCTTCAACATGGGAATCGAGAATTGTGCTTCTATATGATGTTGTTTACTCCCAATTCACTGAATGGAATAATGAACCATGCTCATTTTATACGATTGAATGGGGAGATGTGCCAAGAAAAAGATCAAGGCAGGAAGAAGAGGAATCTCAATTTATGCTCTACAGTGGTATTTACTTTTGTTTATCTCAGAGAGTTTTTCATTTCTGTTGAATATACAAATACGTCTAATGTTCTACTTAGCAACTAATATGGCTCGAAGTACGAGTTCTGCTGAAGCATATCTAAGTATAATAAAATGCCAATTATATCCGGAAGGTAGCCCATTGAATTATGATCTAGTTAACTCAATTCAATCATCAGATAGAGCAAAAGCAAAACGTTGTGAAGTAAGTTCAATGTTCCACCTTATTTGATTTTTTGTAATTAACGTTAAAAGCAATTATTTTTTGAAATAAAGAATATGAATTTTTGTCAACGAATTTCACATCACGAACCTGGCTCACTTCAACAAGCGAGGTATAACTTTAGAATCAATAAAAATTTCTTTTATGAATTTTTTTTTAAATATATATATATATATATATATAGGCTTTTAACTTCGCAAAAGATCGTTACAAGCGGAAAGCAATTTATTTATGTATGGGATTTGAAAAATACGTCAATTCTTTCTGAGGATAAAAGGTATAATTATTCTCATAATCATAAAACTTTATTAAAGATCAAGATCATAATCTCTTTTGGTCTATTCAGACCTACTGCACAAATTAAGTTGGCCTCTAAAGAAAACTCGTCAATCGGACCAGCATTATGTGTTGCCAAGAATAGACAAATAGTTGTTAACGGTAGTGAGTAAGACAACAATTCATAATGTGAAGAATGAGATTTTCTATATATTTAACGCGCCTCGATTTCACTTTTTTTTTTTAGCCGAGAATGGATATTTGACTTTATGGGATTTGACTGATTATCAAACAAGTTCAAATCAAATATGTATATAAATATGGTTCATATTTGCTTTTTTTTCTTGCATATTTTGCTAATTTTTGTAGTATTTTTGTTTCTTTCATTACCTCAGCACTCCTTCCTAAATATAATTATCAAGTTTTTTCGGATTCTTCAAATAGAATCCTATCGTGTGATTATAAAGAAGATAGTACAAATATATCATGTACTTCAAGTCAAGGAAATGTGATAATTTGGGATTATCGTACGAATAAATTAGCTCAAAATGTAAGTCGAATTCATTTAATATATAAATCATTTTAATTTTAAAATGATAACGAATGTCTGATTTACAGGTGGCAAAAGCACATAGAGTAGCAGCTACGAGCTGTCACATGAACCCTCATAAAGAACATTCTCTTCTAACATCAAGTGCGGATGGTATTATTGAATGGTGGGATACGCGGAAGATGAAGAGCGTTTTCTCTTCATCAGTAAATATTCATACTTTCATTTAATTAAAGTTGTGATTAAAAGTACTTTTTGAATCATTGAATTAATTTTTTTTTTTTTTGCTTTACGAAGCCAACTTCGTTATCTACTTTTAAGCAACACCAACGATCTGTAAACAAAGTGGTTTGGTCACCTCACAACAGTGGGTTATTTGCCAGTTGTTCGGATGATTGTAGTGTTATCATTTGGAATACCGAAGTAAATAATGAGTTTTTCATCATTTAATTATTACAAATGCTTCAGATTATATTTTCTTTTTAGGTTATTAATAAAAACAAAAACGATAAACAAGAAGGCGCGAAATTTAAGCACACCGGACATAGGTTAATATTACAAAAAAAAAAAAAAAATAAGATAAAATCTCACTATTTACGAAATCGTTCATCTTATTTGTAACCTTAGGCAAAAGGTGTCGGATATTGCATGGCATCCTGATCCAGAATTTAGCAAAACCATCGCTTCCGTTTCTCCTTTTGAACCCCATTCAAATGATCGAGGTATTGCCGGACTACTTCAAGGTTAAAAAATTACAAAATTTCCCGTCGTTTTATTTAATAAAATCAACAACCTATTAACTTAATTAAATCATCATGTTTAGTATGGAGACCAAGTATGAATATTGATTTGATGAATTAAATGAATAACGTTTTCGGGACAAGGTACGCCTATAGTTAATAATAATTAAAATTTAATCATTTATTGATTTGAAACTCTTTCTTTTATGTCCTAAGGTGTAAGATGAGAATAAATATTTTGTTTATAATGAAATATTTTAATCAATATACAGGATTTGTAAGAAAGGCTTTGATAGTTTATACTCTTCCGATGGTTGTTGATGAACCTTTTTCATCGATCATGCCAAATGCAACCAAGATTCCAGTTTTATATCTTCTAATAGATCCAATTATCATTAAAATGAAAACTAACCCCACTAAAATTATAAACCAATTTGATGAAAGGTCTTGTAGTCTTTGATCCAAAGAAATTGTATCCCAAGTATCGAGAGGTGGCAAATTGTTTGTTTCTAAATCATCATCGTCAGGATATGAAGTCTAAATAAACGAAAAAAAAAAAAAAAAAAAAAAAAAAAAAAGAGGAAGGAATAAACTAGTATAAACATTATAAACACTTTTTTTTCTTTTAGCAACAAAAAATTTTTATTATTATTTTAAAATAATATTATACAATTCTCTTCGGATGTATTAAAAAAAATTTTTTTTTTTAACACGATTATAATTCTACGTGATATGGTTGTTCACTTTCCTTAATTGGAATTTCACCACTATCGACAATAGTCACACTCTCTTTTGGTCTGTCTTGAGGTCCTTTTTCGACGTTTTCAATTTTGTGTACAATATCCATTCCTTCCAAAACATATCCAAAGACTACATGACGTCCATCAAGCCATGATGTTTTTACAGTAGTGATGAAAAACTAAAATTTAAGAAAATTAGTTATAAGTAAAAAAAAATAGCAAACTAGTTGATAACAACGCTTACTTGTGAACCGTTTGTATCAGTTCCAGCATTTGCCATACTCAAAACACCAGGTCCAGTATGACGAAGTTTGAAGTTCTCATCTGCGAATTTTTCACCATAGATGGATTTACCACCTGTTCCATCTCCTTTTGTGAAATCTCCACCTTGAATCATAAAATCCTATAAAAATAGATTAGGTTCGGCTTAAATCCGAAGGAATAATGTAAGTTCAAATTAAACATTTTAATATACCTTTATGACACGGTGAAAGGATGAACCTTTATATCCAAATCCTTTCTCTCCGGTGGCCAATGCGCGAAAATTCTCAACTGTCTTGGGAACAGTCTGGTATATAATAAAATCATAAGAATCATTCAAATATTTGAACATTATTATGAAATAATTTACGGTACCTTTCCATATAACCCAATGACAATACGTCCTAAATCTTTATCACCATGTTTGATATCAAAGAATACTTTTATATTTCGGAGAAACGAAAATATAGAAATGAAACGTTAAATATTTTATATCTTTAAAAGCAGCAAAAGCTCGTTAATAAAGAATTCTAGATGTCCACCTTTATTTGTTATAACCGGTCCCTTCGCTGCTATAACTACAGTAACCAAACACAGACTAACAAACAATAATTTCAAAAGTGATAAACGAGTTTTCATTTTAAAATTTTATATCGAGCTTAAAGTTGAACGATAAATAATTTAAAAAGAACAATTTTATTTGTACAACGGAACCACAATGAATTTTTAAATAATTTAAAATGTATGAAAAAATTAACGTCGATCGATCAAAATCATGAATACATTTCGATAGGTATATATAAAAAAGAAACCAAGAAGCTTATGGCATTCCATTTTCCACAAAATTTATTTTAAAAGACTACCGCTACGTAAATTTGCTAAAAATAAATTCGGAATCAGGGTATATAGCAACTTGTATATTATGGTTTTTATACTGTAGTAGCAAGTATGAAAAAAAAAAAAAAACCATACACAAGGTGTAATATCATATCAAATAGGTTTAATTTTGTTTATTTCGTGGTAATAAATAATTGGAAGCATGGTATCACAATATAAACCCCTGGGTTGATCGTTGGACAAGGAGTTGGTGATTAAGAATGAAGGCAAATCTTCCCTCCCTATATGAAACGCATAGAAATACTACAACTTTTGTTCTTGCTCTCATTGAATGTTTTATTCATCGCGAGGCAGCATCCTTTTTTAACAAACAATTTGCAAAATTACTCTTTTTGTTTATTTCATTTTCTCAAAAGGCCAAAAAGTTTGCTGTCCCTAAGCGGTGACGACATACATGTTATTTAACGAATTAAATGATGATGATTTCAAACCTTTCAATGACTCTTCGTCGAACCATTTTAATTTCGATAACTCTCTATCTATTTCTTCCATTCGTTTTAAGTTCGGGGAATAATCCTTATTTTGATCCAAAAATTCCATCATGTGTTGCCTGTGAAAAAGAATACCCTTCCATCGATTCATGTACGGAATCAAGTGAAATTTTTCAAAATGCTTCTTATGTTTTATTTGATCCTCTACAATTGATTGATGCAATTCGTTGTTCTTGCACTGACACGTTCTTATCCGTATATGTAAGTTTATAATCTCACTTCGTTTTTTTGGGGAGGAATATTCATTTAATAATACATGTACTATTAAAAATTTTTCAGCCGCTTTGTGTAGAATGTTTTCGAAGAACAGGTCAGCCGGATACCTTATTGAATACAGAAGTTCCTCCAACGATAGAAAAGATTAGAGGAATTTGTCAGACTATGAGTGCAACAAATGGAAATGCTAGTAATTATGATGCTACGGCTACGGTGACCCCTTTAAGTCCATCCGATCGCCCTTGGATGGATTCTGCTAATTCGTTTAAAGGGATATTATGGCTCATAAATTTCATCGTGTTCATTTCAACAGGCATGTTATTATTACAATGTTTGGATTAATAAGAAATGTTTCTTAGATGACAATTTGATGTATTTATTAGTGAAAGTTATTTGTATCTTACAGTATAGCCTATTGTTCATTCTTTAATTTATTCTCACATCATGTAATTTTATTATTTATATTGCTACAACAAAAAAAAAAATATAAATATTTATGCCGTAAAAATGTAATGTTATTTCGAAATAACTTTAATGATAAATTATCTTCATGAACGCTTATATAAATAACCCTTGCTTATTAATTTTCTTTGAAAATTCACATTCCATACATCATTGAAGATACCATGTATAAATTACTTGGTCATGTTAATTGATTTTGGAGATATATAAAAATATGATAAAAAGTTATGTTAAAAAATTAAATATTTGATTAAGAAATGTAATTTTTCGTTGCTTTACCCAAATATAAAAATGATTATTGACTATGCTTAATTCATTTAACGTTTAAGTATAGAGCTTATTTAGCAAGTCAACCTCCAACGGATCTATTTTTTAATTTTTTGGGCCAACTTGATCTTCTAAAAACCTCATTCTGTTATTTTAGAATTATTTAACACGATCGTAATTTTTCAGAAATTTTTAAATCGGTTTTCTAAAGAAGGTTGGCTGTTTTTAAATCTCTTCAATAATCGTAATATATTCATTATTTTGCTACTATCCATTATCTGATTAATCGTCTACTATTTATTATGTAACACATCAAGACAACTTGAAAACTACCAAAGCTACCTCTATATATATTATCTTAAGGACCAAATCCATATTTACGCATCAAGAACTTAACCCAAATCTTTCAACCCATCAGCTTTATCTAAACGGAATTAGTCAAGAGAAGTGCATGAATTTTAGTAATGGTCAATGAGTTGAGAATAGTCATAGGATGTTTGGGGTAATCGGATATTGTTTGTAATTTTTAATTACAAAAAAAACGAAATCAATGTATGTAAATAATATAAAAATTATGAAATAAAAATATCAGATATTAATTATCCTCTCAGCTCTCTTATTAACTTTAAAAATAAATATAAAATTCATAATTCCTATTCTTCATAATAAACATAAATTTTATCGTACAAAACATATTTTATATGTATGCATACATACCAGTCGGACCTTTAAATAGTCACACCCTATATAAGCACACCTCTTTATAATCACTCGATTTTGCCAATAAATTTCCAGGAGAGACTGTTTAGGCGGTGATGTGCATGGAAGATTAGAAGCTATTGGAATCTTCCAATTCTTCCAATTCCAAGTCTTCCAATGCCAATAGATTTTTATTGGAAGATTGGAAGCACTTTAAGCACGTGATTTATAATTATCCAATAAAATTAAATCATATAATAATATATAAAAATCTGAAATTTATTTATTAAATTTTATATAAGTCATCTTTTTTTATAGTAATAGGCTTTAAAACTACTAAAAAAGTTGATTTTAAGGAAGTATGCTTATATAAAAGTTTTTTAAATTTTTTAAATTTTTCAAAAATTTTATAAAAACATATACAATATTATTTTTTTAAACTATTTTTTTGTTATATTTAAATTTAAGTAACTAAAAACACTAGTAACTAAACTAAATAAAGTTCTAAGTTTTCATTTTGCTTTATATCAATTGCTAGATGTATATATTCCCTTAAAAGATCACCTTTTAAACTACCTTGATCATCTCTTATAGCTTTTTCTTCTTCTAATCAGAATCTCTCTTCTTCTTTTAACATTAATTTCTATTAAGCAAGTTCCCTTTCCTAATGATCAAAAGTAATAATACTACTTTTATCTCCAATGATATCATATAAATTTGATTCAGTTAGTTTAGCATTTAAATAATAAAACTCTGCTTCATTCTTTTATAACTTTTTTTTTCTAAATGAGAAATTGATAGCCGCATGAAGTTTACTTATTGATAATACTTTATAATTCCAAAAATAAATATTAATTAAAATGTATAAACTTTAAAATTAATAAAGCAAATTTGAGAGTCTTGGGGTCAAAATCGAAAAAGATATCCAGAAAGATCCCAATCATAAGTCAGAAGCCCTTCTAGCTATATGAATTCATAATATAGAATTCAGGTCTAAAATGACACCTGATACTCAATTTCGTTATCAATTCTCCTTGCTATAAAATTTGAGCTTCGAAATCTAAAATCAACCAAATTGATATAACCTTTCTAGCGTGATTTTAAACCCGCCAAAGATATCAAAAAAATATATCATTCTATTTGCCTTTAAGATGAGGCGAGATTGACAAGAACCAAAAGTTCGAAGCTAAGCTCGTGAAGACTTTGCAAACCTTCTATGTATACTAATATTTATGCTATACTGCTTACCTTTGGGAGTAGACTCAAATATTGAGAAACGAAGTGACGAAATATTCGAGGTTACGACCTTGTCAAGCCTAAAATGCATACTAATTTATGAGATATCTTAGAATTAATTCTAAAAAGGATTCATTATCATCTAGAAAAGTAAAAAAATTACACCTAAGCTCGTCTTAGGTGTAAATTTTTTATATGTGTACAAGAAAGTTAAAAAGCTATAGAACATATTCTAGCATACAAATATTTTCTCGATATATAGAAAATCATTCTTGAACTATTTCAATCTCAACTAGTTAGGGTCAAAAAGTCTAACCTTAGGTATAAAAAAATATGGGATGGGTGTAAATTTTTCAGGCCAGGTGTAAAATAAATTTGGGATAGGTGTAAAAAAAAAAAAAATAGGTCAGGTAAAAATTTTTCTCACTATAGTTTGAAGTAAGTTAGCTTATTTAACTTCTTGATAAGTACCCAAAGCCTTAATCCGTAGCCTATTAATATACTGGGTTACATAATAACTATTAGCATGCTTTTTACAAAGGCCAGGTTCAGAGCTAGTTGGCTTACTATAAACCTTGCAATTTTTTCTTATAAATTTGAAAAAAGATAAGATACTTTATTTTCTGGCTTCGAATTAATGAGAAGGCAGGGATAAAAAATATATACATCTGAAATAATTATTTATTTTTGAACTAAAGTTTTTGTACTATTAATATAAACATCATAAAATATACATATATATCAAAATGATATCACCATGTCCCAGATGTGGTAAAGATAACTTTAAAAAGTCTCGTGATCGAACTGCACACTTAAAAAGAAAATTTCCCTGTCGAAAAAGAAAGCCTCATCATAGACTGGAAGTAATTATTCCAGAACCTATCCCAAAGACTGTTAACCCTCCAGTGAATATGATCAATGAGAATATTCACGATCCAGAAGCGGGTCCTGGTCCAGCTATCCAAACACATAGAGATGAATAAAGAAATTCAAGAACACCATTTTCTAATCCTATACTTGACCAAGCTATCATCCCATGGGAACCTCCATCTCGTATAAATATAGAGCAGTTTAAAATAGTATTTGTAGATCCAAGTGGTAGAAAATTTATTACTAATGAAGAGGCTGAAAAATGGGATCAGAAACAATATGATCCTGATGAAGTTAGGCTTCCAACATTAGATGAGATAAAAGAAAAAGAAAAAAAGAATAGGCAGGAGTATATAGAGAACCTTCCACCTGCTAGAAGATAAGAATACGAATTAGAAAAGGAATATGCTTCTGGAAAATATTTCAGATCGATTTATAAAGAGGATGATGATGAAATAGAGGTTGAGCCTTCTGAAGGGGATATAGTATTCTTAGAAAAGCAACGTGATCCTGACAGACAACACAGCTCTTTAAAAGATTTGACTGTATGGGAAGGAATCATTCCTTCATGCAAAAATCCTGCATATGCTTTTAATAAAAAATAGGATAATTCAAAAGAATATGCAGATACTCCATACATGTCACATCTTATAGCATCAGTCCATAAAGCAATTATAAAGGTTCTCTAAGAAGAGCTATACAGAAAGGATCAAATAAAATCAGCATTAGTCATACATGCCATATATGCAAAATATACTTATAAAGGTTCTGGTGATATTTCAGACCCAGCAAACTATAAAATCAGTTATCATCATCCATATCATAGAAGCTCAATATGTGAAATTCTTTCTGAGAAATATATAGATGAGCATATAACTCTTTCTGAAGGAGAAATCAATAAAAAGATCGAATCATATCTAAAAGAAGAATCCGGCAAGATCCTTCTCAGAATTGAGATAATATTGATTGAGTCTTATACTCTTCGCTGTGCTTATGAAGGATCATACATCTCCACTCCTGAAAAGCTCGCCAATAAAAAATGTACTATCAATCCTAATAATTCAGATATTATCAATCCAGCTACAGGCAATCCAACAGATAATTGTCTTTGGGGAGTATTAGGTTGCTATTTCGCATATCAGGATGGAAAAACAGACTATCTTGGCAGACGTATATACTGGGTAAAAAGTTTTCGAAAATATTTGAAGAAGATCAAACTAGATGGTATCCTAATGCCTATACCTGTCTGCCCACGAATATTTAATAAGATAGAGGAGATGAATCCAGATATCTCTATTAATGTTTGGGAGTGGAATGAAAAAACAGCACAGCCCAAACCTGTAATTGCTAGCAAGAACTTTAAAAGACAACACATTATCTATCTTATGGCTCTTATAGATATTACTAAATCTAAGGAAGACAAGTATAGACAAAAGAATCACTTTCTCTGGATTAAGAATAAGAATGGATTAGTTTTCAATGATACAGCTCATCATGGTGAAAAACATCTATGCAACGGATGCTTTCGAAGCTGACCTTCAAAAAATGCTTTAGAATATCATCTAAGTTCATGTCCAGGATTAGGCGAAGCTCCCTAATTAGTCACATTACTTATAAAGGATGTTAATGATTTCGAGGAGTTCAAGAATTATGGGAGAATGATTAATGTCCCATATGTTATTGAAGCAGACTTCGAGGCAGATAATAAGAAGTGGGACTATTCAGGAAGGATAATGAAACTAAAACCATTTCCAGCATATGGAGGTAACATGCGTAAGCTTATAGAGCAAAAGGCTAATAGTTTCTGCTATAATGTTCATTGGATTGATTCAGGAGAGACATGGGGACCATTCTTATATCGTGGAGAAAATGCCACTCAAGAATTCATTCGACAGATTGATCAGGAGTTGGTAGAAATCAATAGGGTCTTAGCTATCAAGCATGAGCAAATTATTACAGATGAGGATAAAAAAAAGTTTGAGGAAGCAGACAAGTATTAGATCTGCAAAAGTAAATTTGCTATAGATAGAGATAAGGTTAAGTGCTTAGAAAATCAGTCTGCTTGACTCACTAGAAAGTTAAAAAAGACTGCTAAGGATTCTGAAGACTGTAAATCCTTAAAATTAGCTATTCTTAAAGTAGCTAAACAACTCGATATAGCAGAGACTATGGATGATAAAGTCTGGGAACATTGTCACATTACAGGTAAGTTTCGTAGGGTCTCTCACAAGTCCTGCAATCTTAAACTCCAGATCAAGCCATGGAAGACTCCAATTCCAGTAGTTTTTCACAACTTCTGGAGCTATGACTCCCACTTAGTCTGTGAATCTGTTGGGCATTCAGTTAATGTGCATCAGATTAGTGTCATTGCTGAGACATTTGAGCAATATAAATCCATGAAGGTAGGTCAGCTCAAATATATTGATAGCCAACAGTTTATGAATACTAGCTTGTCAAATCTTGCAAAGAATTTAAGTAATAATAAGCCTATAACAAGTAAGCATTTTGAGGATAAAAGCTTTACACCTGAGCAGATTTTTCTAATATGTCGTAAGGGAGTATACCCCTATAAGTATATAGATTCACAGGATAGATTCTCAGAGACAGAACTCCCTCCTATTCACGAATTTCATGGGATTCTTAGTGGTAAAATTACCCAAGAGGATTATCTCCATGCCCAGAAAGTGTGGAAGGAATTTGGATGTAAAAATCTAGGCGAGTACCATGATCTTTATCTTAAGACAGATGTACTCCTTCTTACAGATATCTGGACCGCATTCTGAAAGACATCTATGAAATATTATGAGCTTGATCCCAGTCATTATGTATCTGCACCATCCTTATCCTGGGATGCTATGCTTAAGATGACAGGGGTTAAGATTGAGTTATTCACAGAAATGGCTATGCATGACTTTATAGAAAAGGCCAAACGTGGTAGTATAGCTATGGCTGTGTATTGATATTTCAAAGCCAATAATCCGAAGATGGGAGAGGCTTTCGATCCATCCCAACCCACGACTTGGATCTCATATATCAATACAAACAATCTTTATGGTTGGGCCATGAGTCAATTCTTGCTTATAGGTGGCTATAAGTAGGTAGCTAGTTGGGAGTACTTAAGGAAGAATCCTGCCATGCAAAAGAAATACCTCGAAATAATTCTAAAAACTAAGGCAAATGCGTCACGAGGATATTTCTTAAATATCAATGCACACTTTCCTCTAAAGACCCACAACTATTTATAGGACTTACCTCCAGCCGTAAAAAATATTGCTGTAGGAAAAGATATGTTATGCCCATATAATACTGAGCTTGTGAATAATATGGATGGTGGACGCTTCTCTGCAACAGAAAAATTAGTTTCACATTTTGGTCCGCGAAAAGGCTATGTCATTCACTATCAAGAGCTCCAATATTATGTAAAACTAGGTATGGTAGTGGATGAAGTTACAGAAATCTTATCTTTTGACCAGACTAACTGGTTAGCCCCATATATTGCAAAAATACCAAGTTATATCAGAATGCAAAGAATGCTTTTGAGAAGGACTTCTTCAAGCTCATGAACAACTCGGTATATGGCAAGACTATGGAAAATGTTCACAAATACTAGGATATCAAGATCATGGCCATGAATAATAAGAGGGATGAGAAGAAATTCCTTAATAAAGTTCGTAAACCCACATTCAAGTATGGTCGCCTATTGGTCCTACATTAGTAGGTGCACATATGGGAAAGGCTAGCATAACTCTCAATAAGCCCATCATAGTCAGAGCATCAGTCTTAGGTCTTAGCAAACTCTTAATATACTGCTTCTAGTATGACTATGTTAAAGATAAATATGGGGATAAGGCTAAGCTCGGATATATGGATACAGACTCTTTCATATTCCAAGTTGAGACTGAAGATATCTATAAAGATATGGCTGAACGACCAGATCTCTTTGCTCTTAATGGAGATGTAACTATTGGCAAGTTTAAGGATGAGACTCCTGACAATATAATCACTGAGTTTATATATATCTGAGCCAAGTCTTACCACTAATTCTTAGCAAATAAGACCACGAATTCTAGACATAAGGGGTTAGTAAAAAAGGTATGGGCGAGATAGCAACTGATACATACTTCCCATTCTTAGGAGAAACTTTGCTAGATGATCCAGTAGACCAATCTGAAGTTTTCAATCCTATGACCTAAGTATATCGGGACTGTCTCTTTGGTAAGAAAGTATTCTATGCAAAGAATGTAGGTATCCGATCAAAGGATCACATATTATTTCTGATCGAATCTGAGAAGAAGGCTCTCTGTCCTATAGATACTAAGCGCTAGATATTAACAGACAGGATAACTACTTTACCATATGGGCATTGGCGCAATATGATTTATAAGAATATGGTCAAAAATGATATACCTCATGAAGAGGTCGAAAAAAGAGCTATGAGGGCCAAGCTCTCAGAGAAATACCAAAACGAATGTGTATCTCATATATCTAGCTTTCAGCTATAAGTTAGATAATGATGTATAGTCAGATCACATACATTATTATATTAGATTTTTTTTCTGGCGTGATAAATATTCAGTTATTTTTTTCCAGATTATAAAAAATGCCTTCTAAAAAATATCGAACATATTATTCAGAAAAAGAAAAGGATTATACTATTCAAGATATTAAAGAGAACATTATAGCGTTAGAACGTGATATAACTAAAATACATCAAAATCTTAAAAGCATTAGCCGAGAAATCTATTATCTATATGATGCTATGAGAGAATCATCTGAGTCCAGTACATCCAAGTTTAGTTCAGCTGAAGAAGCTTATACAATAGAGGAGGAACCCAGGGAATCAGTTTTTACGCCACTTAACAAAGTAATACAGGTGAATAAAAAATCTGATAATAAGAAGGTGAAATGTAAAAGATATCCATCCCGTTCTGTTACCGTTAAATCAACTAATTATTGAATCAGCTAAATTATCTAGTAATGGATAAGAAATCTAGAAATAATCAATGCAAGACTGCGGGTAAGTTCACTACTAATCCTACGCAGTATTTGCCATTAATAATATTTTTTCGATTAAAGATATAGGCTCATATAGTAAAGTATGAAATTTAATATCAATTTGCACAATATGGAAAGTTTAGATGAAATTATAGAAAATGCAAATAAAAATATTAAAAAGGTG